>BQNB010092323.1:0-26647 GCA_026074375.1 Tanacetum coccineum | reverse complement strand
GCTAAATATTATATTTTCATAATTTTTAACATTTAAATGAATTTTATTCATGCTTTAATGAATTTTTCTTGCATTAGGGGTATTTTCGTAATTTCACATTTGTTGAGATTTTTAGGTTTTACATTAACAATCAGGAAAAGCAACCTTCTTTTCAATGCACAAAAGATTCAAAAGAACCCCATCTTTCAGATATGAGTGGACATCCTGAGTAATACCAACTTCTTCCAAGCATTTACTGCCTCAGCAAATGTTCCTGCTATCTACCTGCAACAATTCTGGAACACAATGAAATATAACGAGAAGACTGAGGTTTATAGTTGTCAAGTTGATGAACAATGGTTCGATCTAAGTGCTGATCTTCTCAGAAAGGCATTAGCAATTACTCTTGTCAACCCAGCTCAACCGTTTGGGTTACCTCCGTCTGGTAACACTGTGATTGATTTTGTCAATGAACTGGGGTATCCTGAACCTGTAGAAATTTTCTCCAACATAAGGGTGAATTATGTGTATCAACCATGGAGGGAAATTCTATCCTTAATCAACCAGTGCTTGACAGGAAAGACTTCTGGCAGTGACAAACCCAGACACCCAGTTCTGCAAATGCTATGGGGAATCGTCACTCAAACTAATGTTGATCATGCAGAGCTGATATAGGAAGAGTTTACTCAAGGGATCCAGACATTTTTCTCACACAAGGCAAGCCACAAAGCCGATCTGAAGAACCTAAAGAAGAAAGTAACTCCTCTCCTCATCCCTTATGGATGGTTTTCCAAGGTGATAATCTACTACTTGGCAAGCAATACTAGAGATGATTATATACTTAGGAAATCTCAAGTTTGTCCCTAAAGGTGAGTCAGTTGAAGTGTTTGGAATGGCAATTCCCGATCCCTTGATAACAGAAGCCATTCAACAATCCTCGTATTATCCCATGTATCTGAAAATGGTTGCTGAGAATACTAAGAAAACCCCTCAAGAAAGTGCAAGCGTGCAACCAGCAACAAAGCGTGCTACTCCCAAAAAACACGACCAACTACCGTCTATACCATGCTCTCATGGAAGCTTTGATAGCGGATGAAGACGCCATGGATAAGGAAGTTGCAGACAAGGTGAAAGACCACAAGAGAAAGCATGATAGTGATGATGATGATGAAGACGATGATGATGATGAAGGCCCTTCAGCTGGATCAAACCAGGGTAGATCAACCAAGAGATTTCCTAAGACATAATCATCTCCAGTGTGATGAACAACAGAATCAGGACGACGATGGATGTTATTATTACTTGCCAAGTAATAGATTATCACTTTGGAAAACCGTCCATATGGGATGAGGAAAGGAGTTACTTTCTTCTTTGGGTTCTTCAGACTGGCTTTGTGGCTTGCTTTGTGTGAGAAAAATGTCTGGATCCCTTGAGTTAACTCTTCCCATATCAGCTCTGCATGATCAATATTAGATTGAGTGACGATTCCCCACAGCATTTGCAGAACTGGGTGTCTTGGTTTGTCACTGCCAGAAGTCTTTCCTGTCAAGCACTGGTTTATTAAGGATAGAATTGCCCTCCATGGTTGATACACATAATTCACCCGTATATTAGAGACAATTTCTACAGGTTCAGGATACCCCAGCTCATTAACAAAATCAATCACCGTGTTACCAGACGGAGGTAACTCAAATGGGTGAGTTGGGTTGATAGGAGTAATTGCTAATGCCTTTCTGAGAATATCAGCACTAAGATCGAACCATTGTTCATCAACTTGACAACTATAAACCCTAGTCTTCTCGTTATACTTCATTGTGATCCAAAACTGTTGCAAGTAGATAGCAGGAACATTTGCTGAGGCAGTGAATGCTTGGAAGAAGTTGGTATTACTCAGGATGTCCACTGATATCTGAAAGATGGGGTTCTTTTGAATCTTTTGTGCATTAAAAAGTAGGTTGCTTTTCCCGATTGTTAACCACTGAGAGCGAGGTACAATCTGCTCATCTGTTCTTATAGGAGGTTAAGTGGGAACATTTTGTTCTGCAAAAAGTATTTAACAAAAAGACAAACATTGCAGAGAAACGATGTTAGAGAGAACTTTAGCATTGATTAAAGTCATGTCATTCCATGATTGATTAAAAACAGAGGTAACTCTGGTTTGATGAAAATATACTTTTGAGGATACCAGGATGCAGAATTATCCAATAGGTTCAATTACTTGTTAACTAAGCCCGGATGGGGTTTAGAAAAGCAACTAGGTCTTTCGAAGGGGCCTTGATAGATTATTGGGCTTAATGGGCCAAAATATGAAACTTAGCCCAAACCGCCACCAGGCAGAATGCCAACTCACCGTTAGGAGAATTGAGCAAAACGCCGCGAGGAAGGCACTAAACCGCCATCAATTACATTTGAAAAAAAGGCGGGTTGAATATTTTAATATATAAAATTATTCGACCAAACCGCCGAGAGACGGCGGTTTACCTGTTGGAATAAAATAATAGAAAATTATGGCAACCCGCTGTTAGTCAACCCGCTGTTGACCAACCCGCCATTCGACAACTAGCTGTGAGTCAACCCGCCTTTAGGCAACTCGCTATGAGTCAACCTGCCGTTAGGCAACTCGCTGTGAATCAACCCGCCGATAGGCAACTCGCTATGAATCAACCCGCCGTTAGGCAACTCGCTATGAATCAACCCGCCGTTAGGCAACTCGCTGTGAATCAACCCGCTGATAGGCAACTCGCTATGAATCAACCCGCCGTTAGGCAACTCGCTGTGAATCAACCCGCCGTTAGGCAACTCGCTGTTTGTTAAAACTAATCACATCCTAAGGCAATCCTACGCATCAGATATTCATTACTACCATTCTTTCCATCAAACACACAGATATCTACTTTCTAAACTACAACCCGCCATTAAGAATCATAGGCAAATCATTCACTATTGTTTGAGATAGAAAACCACACATCAAAACTTATTAATATATACCTTATGAACAATTCCCAGCAACTAAATCACACCTTACAATACTACATTGGCATTCGCATCTAAGACGACCCTAGATCTAATTTTTCTACACCTTTTAATGTGTTTTCATTCGATTCCATTGATACACACATAGAATAAATGATATAGATTAAAGTTCGATAAATACCTTGCCAAAACACTGAATAAACGATTTGAGTGCATTGTTTCTGCGGCGAGTTGCGTGAGAGTGTGTGTGTGTGTTTTATCGTTGACTGAATTTTGATAGGTTTGACCAAACACCAACTCGCCGCCTCTTTTATATCCTAATGTTTGCAAGTTGGCAGATTAAGTCCTTAGTTTCATCTCATTAATTTTTGTTTTAAGTATTTCTAAGGCTTTTCTAAGTTTAGGCAATTGGCCAATTTAGTCCCTATTGGTTAATAAGGCTTAGGAAACAAAGAGCAAATGCTTTTTAAACCCTAATCATTATAACAATAGATAACTTTGGACCTTTGAGTTAAAGTTAATTAACTCCCCTTCAAATATTAACCCATTAGAATACAACAACCATCTTATAATTACACTTTCATAGCATACAACAGTCTTTTAGAACCCATTTAGATTTTTTCACATTCACTCTCCCCCTCAAACAACGACCCGTTTTTTATTGAAAGAGCTGTAGTCGTTGATTGAGATGAAAAGATCAGTCGAACAGCTCTACCATCACCATTGTTTTACTATACTCCCATAAAGCATGGATATAAAGTAATCCATGCCCAGACATCAAACCGGGTTGCAATTTGAAGTAATTGCAAGCCTTTTAGTAATTCCAAATGACTTAAAATATTTCCTAAGTAAGTTAAGATATTTAAATATACCTTTATATATATATATATATATATATATATATATATATATATATATATATATATATATATATATATATATATATATTGATTTTTATTATTATTATTATTATTATATACTTTTTTTTAACAAAGGATACACGAAGTCATTATGTTTGCTCATCCTCTCCTTCTTGAAGACGTCTGGGAGTTTCAGGTGTCAGACACTGCATGCCTAGGCGTGGAAGAAGAAATTCGAACCGTTCTCTTGGTAATGCTTTTGTGAGAATGTCTGCAAGTTGATAATTCGTTTCCACGAAGTAGAGTTCAACCACTCTATTTTCCACTTGCTCTCGGATGAAATGGTGCCGTATGTCGATGTGTTTTGATCGAGAGTGCTGGACGTTGTTACAGCAAAGAGCAATAGCACTCTTGTTATCACAGTACAAAGGAATTTTATTGAAGTCAAATCCGTAGTCTTTGAGCTGTGATCGCATCCAAAGGATTTGAGCACAACATCCAGACATGGCGATGTATTCAGCCTCTGTAGTTGATATTGCAGTGCTTCTTTGCTTCTTTGATGACCAGCTAACCAATCTATCTCCAAGAAACTGAGGGGCACTCCCGAAGTACTTCTTCTTGAAACTGACATCCCGCATGATTCCGCATCTCAAAAGCTGTTAGTGACATGGCGTTGCTTTCGGATACCAAAAAGAAACCCCCATGTTAATGGTTCCTTTCAAGTATCAAAGTGGGAAGACACTTTGATACTTCAAAGTGATTTTTGGTAGGCTTAGCGTGATATCTAGCACACATGCATACGGCGAATACAAGGTTGGGTCTACTGGCTGTAAGGTACATTAGGGGTCTACTGGCTGTAAGGTACATTAGGGAGCCAACCATTCCTCTAAATCGAGTTTGGTCAACTGGAATCCCCATGAGATCCTCGTCCAGTTTCAATCGATCCACCATTGGTGTATCGACAGGGTCAGAGAGATCCATTCCATATTTCTTTAAGGTTTCGAGAGCATATTTTGCTTGGTTAATAAAGATGCCTCTGGGACTTTGAGAAACTTGTAGTCCTAAGAAAAATGACATTTGTCCCATCATTGACATCTGAAATTTGGAGCTCATTTCTTTGGAAAATATGTGACACGCATTATGATCTGTTGAGGCAAAAATGATGTCATCTACGTATATTTGAACAAGTAGAATATGTTTGCCTGATTTGCGTGTGAATAACGTTGGATCCACGGCACCCTTGAAGAAATTGTTGGCCAAAAGGAACTTTGATAGTGTGTCATACCACGCCCTTGGAGCCTGCTTTAACCCATAAAGAGCCTTCTTCAAACGATAGACGTGAGTAGGGTAATCAGGGTCCTCAAAGCCTTCTGGTTGACTGGCAAATACTTCTTCTTGCAGATTACCATTCAGAAAAGCAGTTTTGACATCCATCTGATAGATGATCATATTTTTGTTGGCCGCATTGGCAATGAATATTCTGATGGCTTCTATTCGTGCAACAGGAGCAAATGATTCTTCAAAATCAATACCCTCCTCTTGACGATATCCCTTTGCTACTAACCGAGCTTTGTTTTTTAGAACATCACCGTACTCATCAAGCTTGACTTTGTAAATCCACTTGAGACCAATAACCATTACATAGTCTGGGCGTGGTACTAGTTCCCATACTTTAAGTCGATCAAATTCGTGAATTTCGTCTTGCATAGCTTCAAACCAGCTATCTTCATTCACGGCCATTTTGAAGTTCTTTGGTTCGACTTTTGACAGTACGGTATGGTAACAGCACCACAAAGCATCAGAAGCTAACTGTTTTCTGGTAGATACCGGACGAGAAGGATTACCAACGATATTATCAAGAGGGTGATCCTTGGTCCATTTTCTGAGATGATCAGGTGGTTGATTCACTTGGTTGGGTTCAGCTAAACTAACATCCCCTGATGTTGACTGTGCAGAACCAGGTTTTCCAGCAACAGGGTTAACTGAGGGATGAAGGTCAGCTTGAGTAATTAAGGTGTCTTCGATAGTTGGTCCAGCTGCAACACCTTAAGGAAAGACTAGGGGATGCACTTGTGAGGATAACAGTGAATGACTTGTAGAAGGTGCATCTTGAGCAATCGTTGTAGAAACAGATGTATTTATAGAACCAATTGGAGCGTTAACAATAGTAGCCGTAGGTACTGGTTCACTATATGTAGATTGATCAAAGTATTCATCGAACATCGGTTGGAATAAAATCTCCAGATCTTTATCTGTTGGTAGAATGTATGTAGTTGCAGGGACAAGCGATAGGGCGAGCCCTGAATTCAGTTGTCCAGGGGTCATCATGATAGGCTCGGGTCCTAAACTGATGCGTACAGGAGCCATTTCACCATTTCATACATATTGAGAGACCAAGTTAAAATGTATGGATCACATTTGATTCACTATTCTCCCCTTCAAAAATTGCATATGTGATTGCATATGAACATTGATTCACTTAACGTCTGAACGAGCATGGGAAAATATGAAACTTGTTGATGAAAATGGTCGAAAACAAGAAGATTTCTCTTCTTTCAAAGATAAAGCGCACTGAAGCATACACTTTTCTTTTAGCTGAGGAGCAGGGCCTGAAGAGTCAACTACAGACGCCATTATGATGAAGAACGAGGCCTGAACTGATGTGAACAGACGTCATTATTTGATATAAATGCATTACTCTCCATAACCCATGATAGCTCCAAAGTGATCATTTCTGAATCTGACTTTCCCGAGGAACTTTTCCACAGACTTCTTGAGCTTTGAACGATTCCCCATCATATGTTTTGAACAGCCTGAGTCCAGATACCAAAGGACGATCTGTACGACCTGCATTTAAAAACAGTCGAGTGTGGAGGGTTTGGAATTTCGGATTCCCAAATTTGGTTGGGGTCCTGTTGGTTAGCAGAAATAGTAGTACATTTCACAGGAACCCTAGTTAAAGGGCATTGTTCTCCTAAGAGGAACATCTTTCCTGTGGGTCTCCATTGATGCCCACCAATATGTGTTCCTAAGGTGAATTTCTTTCCTGTGGGTCTCCATTGATAACCACAATTAAGTTTTCCTAAGGCGACTTTCTTTCTTGTGGATCTCCATTGATAACCAACATTAGCAAATAGTTTGCCCGTTGCTTTCCAAACCTGCTTGGTCTTGTTCAAACTGTTATCAGACAGTTTGCCTTTTGGTTTCCAGATCTGCTTCCCTTTATTCAAGACAATTTTAACAGTGGGGGTAGCATTCACAGAATTCAAGATATTAACAACACACATTTTGTGATTTGCAGAGTTTAAACATTTGTTACACGTTTTGCACACAGATTCAGAATCCGAATTAATTACAACACGCTTAGAGCTAATGCTAGAATCAACCCGATTCACTTTTGTCCATACTGACTTATTTGTCCTAGGGTGGTCTTCTACTTTCTTCTTATTCTCAGTCTTAGCAGGCAGGATCCTATTTTTCTTTGTATTGCTTCTAGGCTTTGATCCGCTTGCTTCAGTGGAAGTGTTTACTCCTGTAGAATGAATCACAGGGACATTAGTCTGTTGAACTTTCTGGTGCACTTCGTGTTTCTGTGTGTTACTAGATGAAGTTCCTGGTTTATCATTAAAAGTTACTTGCTTTTTCCTAGTTACAGGGGTAGAGGGAGCCTTGTTATCTCTTTCATTGAAACTTTTTGGGCAAGTGCCAATCACATATTCTAGCAATTCCTGAGATAGCTTAGTGTATTGACAAGCATAGTTAAGTGCATTATCCAGTGGTTTAACTACTCTAGCTTCCTCTACAATCTCCCTAACTGTTTCTACACTCTCCTTAAGATGGCTGATATAGTTTAAATGAGCACTCCTATTGTTCTTAAGGGGATGAGGGATGGGTTTAACATCAATGGCATACATGCCAGGCGCAAGAACTTTTGGTTTGACAGAGTCACTAGTGACACAAGACACTTTGCTTTTCAACTGAGCCTTTAGACTCTCAATTTCATTTAACATGGTAGATGTATTTTCACTAGTGTGAGCACGCGTAATCTTAATGGAGTCATACAATTCCTTGTAATGTTGTTTGACCTTTTCTAGTTCTACTCTAACGCATTCATTTTGTTCAATAAGAGCAGTGACATCTTTAGCATTATAAGTCTCATTACTATCAGACTTAACTGTTAATAACTACCCAGTATTAAGTCGTTACTATCTATTTCCCAACAATCCTCCCCTAACATATCTTCACCTTGTACTTCTAATTCCTTCAATCTTTCTTGATCTTTACATTTATACACTTTAAGCTTCCTAGTGAGTGTAAATAGAATCTTCAAAGTTGTCTTGATCTCCAACACTGCAAGTCTTCTCTTTTTATTTTTGCAAGCAACTAATCTTCAAAGCTCTTCATTAATCCATACATAGTCAGCAACATTGACAATTATTGTACATCAGAATCATAAAGTTTCAGTCTATTCTCTTCACTTCCATGTGTTTAACTCTGTAGAGTAATCCATTAAAATTTTAAAATGGATTGATGTCTCTTTACCAGTTAGCCATATACACTCTGATAGTCAGTCCCTTTGCAACCCATATAAGGTGTATGTCCATGGTTATTGATGTTAATGAAAACCATTTCAACTTCAGTACATAAACATTGGTGAGTTAAAAAATAACCATATTGTTTTTGGCAAACATTACAGCCATAAAACGGATTTGATACCTTTACATGTAGCCGTTTTGCTCAGGGCTAGTCAATCCTTTGGCCTAGAAAAGGTAAATATCCAATGTGTTTGATAGCCATGTCAACCTCTTTGTACATGAAACTTGGTGAGTTGATATACCATCCTACTTTTAGGTAAAGTGTCAACTATCTAATATGGTTTGCAATTGTCTTTACCATAAGGCCATAATCTAATGGACTAGTTATGTGTTTCCACGAGCCTTTACCATAAGTCCATAAAAACAGTGGCTAGCAACTCTTCACTTAAACAATAAGGTGAGTTGAAAACCATACAACTTATTTTGCAAGTTGTCAACCAATAGAATGGATTTGAGAAGTCTTTACAAGAGCCGTTTTTCTCCTGGACTAGCCATCTCTTAAGTTGATTAACCATGGTGAACTGATAAACCATTTTTTTGTTTGTGCAATTGCACCTCCACAAGTGTTATCCTTCCATCTCTATCCTAGACTTCTAACTTTACAAACTTCACTACTTCCTAATACCACTTCTTTTCAACATTTCTAACAATTTTGTAGCAATATTCATCTGCTTTCCTCCTTGTACTTCTTATCTAACATGACTATTTGCCACATCTCACAGATAATGGATATGTTCTTTCAATCAACATATAATATCCATTGACTCTAATTTAACAATGTACTCTACATACTCATAATATCTCCAACTTATGAGCCATTGCTGTCCTAATCACTACAATAGGATCTTGTACTATAGGTTCTTCAACATATCTTCAAATACTTCTAAAATACCTTCTCTACTCTACCACATCCTCCCTGGTGTCATCCATCCCAATATCTATTCATCACTACCTATAAACTCAGTAAGATCATCTCTAGATATAACCTTCAACATAGAACAAAATTAATGTACACTACATCATTCCATCTTCCCTAATACTATTTGGTATGCTCCTTTTGTCCTCCCTTGCTTGAAGATCTATTGGATGGCTATACTAGTGTTTTCATAGCTACAGAACAGATTAATTGGAGTTTTCGTACTGTGACAGATTCATCTTGTACGATCTATCGTTATTTGAACCTTTCAGAGTCATCCTTATCAACACTTGTATGTAACCCGTTCCCTTTCCATCTGTTTTCTTCTTTTTCCAGACCTGCTTGGTTGGCTCATCAATCCTTTCTTCAACAACCTGACATCATCTTATCAGTCTTTTGGAGTCTTTGTCTAAGCTCTTTCACCAAATCTTTCAAATACTTTTAGTGGCTTTAAATTTATTGCGCAAAGGACCAACCGTGATTTCACACAAGCATTTCAAATTCTTCGTGACTTCTTCAAAACCTCAAATTCTTCAGCTGAATAACTTCCATGTCCCCTTGATGTCTTCAAGTAATTCAGTTATATAAGTCTTCAACTGTGATTGGGTCATGAGCTTGTTTCTTTTAGCTCTAGCTCTTTCTTCTGCAAAAAATATTCTTCCTTGATTGACAAATCAAAACATTTTCTTTGCAAAATCTTCTCCTTGTACTTTCACACTTCCTATCTGCTTTTTGAAAACTCTGCTTACTTCAATCTTTTGCTCTAATAAATCCCAGTCTTCATTTGTGTAATGCGTAGAGCTTCAAACTGAACTTGAGCTTTTCTTTTGTTGCTCATTCAATTCTTCTTCTTCTGCAATCCTTTGTGCTAGGAGAGAATCCAAATGTATTTGTTTAGCCACTTCTTCTTTTTGCAAAGTATCCAACCTAATTGCTTCAGCAAGGCTAGCTTCCTCTTGTAGAACTTGTTCCTTAGACTTCTTACGAGCTTCTTCAATGATCATAGGAGCTTTTCCTGCTCTTTGGCCTTTATCAGGAGAAGAAGTAGACTTTTTATCACCAACAGTACTAACCTTGTTTCACTGCCAGTACTAATTTAAGTTACTAACATACTATCATCCTTCACAGTATTAACTTGTTTCAGCACCGTATCAACTCCTCTTGAAAATCCAAGCTTGAGACAACCTCTTCCCTAGCCTCTTTCTTACTCTTTGTCATCTCTTCCCTTGTCAATAGACCTTGGCTTTAAAGATGCAACCCTGGATGAAGTTTTGGCTGGGCTTCAAGGGTGTTTGGACTATTCTTCCACTTGTTATCCTCCCCTGAAGCAAGTTACTTTTTGTTGAAAATGGAGTAACCAATCCATGTACTGAAGAAACTAGAGGAACATCTTGACTTTTCTTGACATTTTCCTCCTTGAGCCTCAGGTTCTCTTCTTCGGAATCTGACAAAAACCATATTTCTCCTTTACAAAAAAACCCTTCCAACTTCTTCACTTTCTTGACTAACTTCACAATAGCATTTCCCATGGTCAGCTTGGTTTGTTTGAGATCCGTTTCCAGGCTGTCAATTCTTGATATCAACTCAGGAACTGCTTGAAGTAAATCATCCATAGACATTTGGCTTGGAGCCTGTTCTTGTGGGGTGAAAGTGTTTGGTTTGTACAGGGAGATGGCACCTCATAGATGTGGCTCAAATGGTGTAGGTTAGTGTCAGGTATTGGAATAGGGTAAGAAGGTGGTGTGAAGGCTATTGGTGGTGTATGTGTAAGAAGATAGTGGTGGTGTAAGGTTTAAGGGTCCTAGATGTACTTGAGATGTTATGATATGGTTGGAATGAGCCACAACACATGTTCTGTCCTGACATTTGGGTTAGTAGCAACAAGTAACATAGAATACAATAAAGTCTTGGTGCCCCTCGGAAACCCCTTTTCATATTCCCAAAGTCTTTTTGGTCAGAAGCCACAGCTAGAAAAGATGTTGTCTTCCGTTTGAATATTTAGATCAATGCAGAAATCGAGGATAACATCAACAACTTGTCTTGCTATTCTAATTTGCCCCATACATCAAAAATGAGTTACGAAAATTATACAACTCTACCATGGATAGACAGATCAAAGCAAGTAGCAATATGGCTACCAAAAGAATTGATCCCATCCGCACTTTTTAGAAGCCTAGACAGTGCAAAAGATGGGGACAAAATATCTCCCTTGGGGGTTGAAAATTTTTTTTTCCAAAAAGTAAAAGGTTCCATCATTAGGATACCCCATTTGCCCCATTCCCTCAAAAAGTTCATCATTTGGCAACATTGTAATTCCTGTGGCATCTTCTAATTAAAGTGTATCCCTAATTGACGCCCTCAGAGATTGTTACCTTATGGTATCTAATGTTGCCTTTATTTTCTATGAATCACATCAGCGTTAGTAATTGGCAGTTGCAGTCTCCAAAACTTGTTTTGATAAGGGAATCATAGATAGTTGATAGTAGTTAGGTATACTGAGGTTGGAACCTCGAAAAAATCCACTATCTCAGCAAACCACTCTGCGCTTTCGTCAGCTTATTTGGCGCAAAACCCACTTGATTTGTGTTTGTCACATAACTTTAAATTGAGCCATTTGGACAAAATCAACAATATCAAAGTACTTTGGTTTTGATGGCGATTGAAATTGTAGAAATGCAGTAAAGAACTCTTGACTATTTTCGTTAATAAAGAAATTTTTTACTTTGCAAAAAGGAGATAGCAATAAAAAGAAAAGTATGAAAAAGAAATCAAACTTTATCTATATATAGCTTCTCTGTTGGACGACTATTTCGCCGTAAAAATCTCTAACGGTAACATTTAAACAGTGATAAAACAAAAAAAAATCAAATTTCCCACAACCAGCATTAACAATAACCTACCAGTATTAACAATAAACACAACCTAGACTTAATTTTTGGTCAAACCATAATTAATAAGAAGTACTACTCCAATTAATTTTTTTTAAAACCCAATTTAATATGTATGGAAGAATATTAACAAAATCTAAAACCTTATTACTCCTTCCATTCATCGAGCACATCCAGCTATGCCTGCAGAATTAGCTAAAATAAAAGAAAGACATGCTCAAGAATTGTATAGACAAAAAATGAAAACAAAACTACCCGAAATAACTTCACTTAACTACCATAATTTAACTCTACATAACTACCAGTTATTAATAAGACATAACTAACCAGTATTAATAGAAACTTAACTAACAGTATTAAGGATAACTTAGCTAACCAAATTTAAAACAAACTATACGACTAATTCCACCCCGTAAATGTTTGACTATGGGTGATCGATACCAATGCAACCCACCAGTAATTAAACGTAAGGTCCTCAAATGGTTTGGTCAACAAGTCACTACATTTAAGTCTGTGTGAATTTCTCCACACTTATGAGCTTCTACACTTCATTCTCAACAACAAATCTCGTTTGAGTTGTGACGAATCTCGATTGCAATTGTCTTTGGAGTGATATACAGTTTCCTTCACAATGCGATTGGGACTATTCATTTATCAATGGAAAACAAAGATTTTGGTATTCATGAAATCGAAACCATAGCCAGCAATGATTTTGAACCCACAATACTGTCCACAGCAATTACAGCAGCGTACATATTCACTTCGAGTTGTTTGAAGTAGGCCTCAATTGTCTGTTTCTTTTCTACATGCCATGAATAAAGTCTTTTGTCCAAGAAATTGACAACCACCTTTTGTGATTTCCTGTCAGAGGTTGGACCCACCATAGTCACTATCAAGGAATGCTTCCAAGTCGATAGGGTGATTCCTGAATACCATAAGCCACATGTTTGGTTTGCCCGTGAGATACTGAAGATCCTCATGAGCAGCATTGAGATGAGAAGTCTTTGAGTTACCTAAAACGGTGAACAAACACATACTGCATACATAATATCAGGTCAGAGGCAGTAAGTACATAGGGGAACCTATCATGTCTGTACAAGTGTACTCTACATACAAAAGCTCCTCATCCTTTGTCAGAAGGGCATCATTGTCTCCATAGTGGTGTGATTGCAGCTTCCACATTCACAAGACAAATTACTTGAGTATTTCAGCTACATACGTTTTCCTGAGAGATGAAGATTCCCCCTTGTGCTGTTTTACTTGTAGACCTAAGAAAAATGGTGAGTTCACCCATAACTCATCTAAAATCTGCTTTTCATAAGGCTTCAAACTCATCACATCACACCAAGACTTGTTTGGTAGATACTAAAAAATGATATCATCCCACATACACCTTTAACCAGCATGATACCTTTTGTCTCATTTAAATGAATAACGTCTTGTCAATTGTCCCCCTTGTATCCAAGCTTCTCTAAGAAATGTTAGAAAGTATCATACCAAGCTCAAGGGGCTTGGTGTCCGTCCATACAAATCATTGACCTACCTTATAAACCTTATTTGGATGACAGGATCAACAAAACCAGGGAGGTTTGTGGATACATAAGAACCTCTTCATCTATGTGCCATACAGAAAAGCACTTTTAACATCCATTTGGATATATACGAAAAGAACCCCATAAAAAAAGCAAAGGCCAAAAACAACCTGATAGCTTCTATTCTTGCCACATGACTAAAACCTCATCATAGTCTATACCTTCTCCGTGTGTATCCTTGGGCCCAACAATCTTGCTTTATAATTTTTCCTCACACCATACCTCTTCATCTCTTTATTCTGTATACACCACTGGTGCCAATTACCTTCATTCCATGAGGTAGATCTACAAGAAAACCCATACTTTTGTAGCATGAACAGAAACCGTTCTTCTTGCATGGCTTGAACCTAACTGTCAACTTTTAGAGCTTTCAAGCAATCTTCTTAGGTTCCCATTCCTGAGATAGAAAGCAGCAAACAAACAATGTTGTTGATCTTTGTGATTGTTTTCTTGCTGCTTTTTGAATAGACTAAGAAAGCATGAGCTCCTGATTTGATCTGCACTTTGCTCCTATTTTGCACAGCTGACTTAGGATCACCAAGATTTGAATAATGGTTGAGATACTATGAATCCTAAGTGGTAGGATAGGACGACTTTCAATTTCTATCGAAGACTGTTGAAGTCAGTTAATCACACCCTCCCTCGTCAAAATGCCCTTATCAAAAATCCCTGCTCAGGCTTGAGAAGAATTTCGAGCTCTGAGCATAAGTGAATCATCAATATCAAGCCTACCAGATTTCACTGTTTGACTACCAGTATTAACTGAAGAAGTACAGGTAGTGTGTTTTCAGGACTTGTCCCTAAAATGCTTTAGGGCATTTTCTTCCAACTCTCGTCTAAAAGCTTGAATCTTACGATTGTCTATCTAAATAGTCATAAGGAATTCCTCTTCTTTGAATTTGTGAAGAAGTCCTTGATTTCATTCTTTGTCTTCAGGATCCTTACAGCTAAGGCACAACAATAAAAAAGCCATCCCCCCCCCTACTTCTCATCTTTTTCCATCCTATGCAATAGATTTATAGTACCTGCACAGTTAGTTACTTCTGAAGCACCGCAGAGGGTTAGCTGATTCCCAAAGATACAAAAATATAGTTCATAGAAACATTAAGATAGTCAAAATCAAACATCCATCTATATCCTACTCCTTTGACATTTGGTTTATCTTTAAAAAAATAACATGCATTTACTTCTACTCTATTTGTTACCTAAATTATAAACCCTCTAGGCTTTGCTATTAGTGAGCAACCAACTAAGAATCCCTCATCAGATTTTTCCATCAAAAACTTGCCAAGACACTAAGAAAATTTTATCCAGACTGGTAACATACACCCAAAAGGTCTTGATGAAGCTAATAAATGGTTTGTGGCAAACAAAAGCACATATGGATTTTTGTTTTGAGGTTTTTCACTCTTCCCCTATTAAAAATATAGCAAGCATACTAACTGCTCTGCCCAAAAAGTGTTGAAAGAGAGAATCGCTATCATATTTCTAGCAACAGGCCTCTATTAGGGTTCTTTCATACTTTTCAGCAACTCCATTTTGGTTGTGGATTTCTAGCATTACTATACCTTTGTTTTTATCCCTTGTTATACCTACAAAATTTAAGCATATCTCTATTCTTAAATTCAGTGCCATTATCTGATCTAATGATTTTAACTCTATGATTAAGCTGGTTTTCAATCTGCCTAATGAAGGTCTGAAGAGTGCCACTAGTTTCATCCTTAGAAGCCATAAAGAATACCCAACTAAATCTTGTACAATCATCAAGGCAATAACTTGCATGATTAATGCTTTTCACAGAAGTAGGACCAAAAAGGTCCATATGCAAGGTGTGTAAAGGCACAGTAATCAATCTTTCTAACTTGGCCTTGCAAGAGGCCCTGTGTTGTTTGCCTTTATGGCAGGCAACACAAGTGTGGTCATTTTTGAAAACCTTGGAAGGTAGACCTCTAACAAGGTTTCCCTTCACAAGTTTGTTTAGGTTTTTAAAATTGATATGACCTAACCTCCTATGCCATAATTTAGATTCATCAGATGTGGCTTTTGCAATCAAACAGGCAAAACCTTTTGCAGGAGAAGGTGTCTTCATGTCAAAACTGTACATGTTGTGGTGTCTAGGGACCTTTAAAAGTATCTGATTTTCATCAGGCATTTTAAAATCAGAAGACACAACAAGACATTCAGTTTCAGTAAAAAGAACCTTGTGCTGCTTATCACAAATTTGTGATATTGAGAAAAGATTAAAATGCCCTAATTCTTTTACAAAAGACACACTATCAAAATCTAAATTACCAACTCTTATTCTACCTTTACCAGATATGTAGCCTTTGCTACCTCCAAAGGTAACAGATCCCCCATTGAATTCTTCAAAATCCTCCAGTTGATCCTTGTTACCTGTCATGTGCCCTGAGCATCCACTATCAAATATACCTCTATCTACCATGTTCTTCAGTGGATGTTCCTGCACATGAAAAAGAGAAATTAGTTTCTCTTAGGGACCCAGGCCTTTGCAGGCTTGGGTCTGCCTTGTGGACCATTTGCATTCACAGTTCTAATAAAAGTAGGTCCACTGTTATAATTGAAGTTTGGTCTAGTGTTTCTCCAATTATAACTTGCTGAGGTCTTAACAGCAGATCCCCAACTTCCCATTACAGCATTAGAATGAGCCATTTGTGCTGTAGATTTTTCAAAGGGTCTTCTTATAGATGAATATGTTTTTGAAAAATCCCTCCTTTGATTAATTTGATTCATCTGTGGTCTTTTGGGACTTGAACTGTTTGAGGTCTTGTTAAGTACTGGCTGTCTAGGTCTAACAGAATTAACTTTAGGACTTACAGTATTAACTTTAGGCCTAACAGAATTAATATTTGTCCTACCAGTATTATATGATGCCTATCGAATTAAACTTGTGGCAATACCAGTAGTATGTTGTATGATCTAGGAACAAATTCTGATTAGCATGATTAATCCTGTTTGCATTTGTCCATATGGTTTTGCCACCCAGTAACACAGATTAACAGTCCTCTTAATCTAGCTTCCCGAGCCATTTCTTTTCATAATAGTCACAATTCTTTAATCAAGTGAGTTAGACTTACCACTACAAACATTTCTTCCTTGTAAAGAGTAACCTTCCCTAGTTCTCTTTCCATCAAAATCATTCCCAATTTTTTCTATTAACTTTCTGTGTTTTTTATCTTTGTTGGTTGCCTAGGAGTTTTTATGTGTGTGACACAACTAGGTTCAAAACTTCTTTGAGTTTGGACAGACACATCTTTTTCATTTGTTACTTCCATGCTTAACTAGAACAACTCACTTGTTCACTTACACTTTATGACATCAGTCTCAAAAGAGTGCGCTCAGAGGTATTTACACAAGATCCTTCATGTCTTTTGATTGCAGGTAGAATGCTCAGAAGAATTGTCATATGACACACTATTTCAGGTTTTTGAGGACCCTTTTGTTTTTTTTTTTTTTTTTCTTTTTTTTTTACCATAAACATACAAAGGGAATCATCATTTTCATCTGTGGTCCGGGAGTATAATCTCCACTTAAAGGAGTGGAACACCTTTAAAAACATTGGTCTTTGTAAATCTACTGTAAGAAGGTTTTACTAATTGAAATCCCTTCTGGAACATTAATGACAGAAGAATTCATTTTCTTCCTCATAACTTAGAACCTCATCATTAGATTGTATTTCAAACCCTAAGCCAAGTTTATCATTTGAACTCATGCCAGAATTAATTAATCTCCAAAGATTCTTGGAAGAATTGTTCCATGAATCTACTGTTTTCTGCAATTGTTCCTTTTCTTTTACAGCTTTCATTCCTATTCTCCTATATCTTTTAAGCTTTTCATCTTTTTCATGTATTTCATTAGCTTGAAATGCAAGCTTTTCATTTAGAGAAAGTTGTTGTTTTTGAGAAGTAACAAGTTGAGCTTCTAGTTTCTTAACAGCTTGACTATAAGCAAGTATTTGTGGTTCTTGATCTACATAACTTGATTCATTTGTTCATCCTACAGTATTTTAAGCTTATTATTGTCAATGCAAGGTTTTAGAACGCAAAGATACCTCATTTGCTTTGAGCTGATAGCCATAAAGTGATGATTTGTTTCTTCCGCTTCAGTATATTCTCCCCAATTGACATCCCATCATCCATTTTCAGTAAACCCATTGATTCTTTTCTTGCTTCCCAGTTCTTGATGTTGATAAAGAGAATCTCTCTTCTTTTTCCTATCATTGTATCCCCTTTGCTGTTAAATTCCCTAGCAAAAGTGTCAGTGTTTTGACAATTGAAGCACTAAGTTTTTTTTGTCAAAGCCAACAGCGTTATTCCATCCACGCGAACTCTCCTTTCTGTTTTCTTATAGAACTTCTTCTTCGATAGCAATTCATTGCTATTTGATCAATTGATGTCCATCTCTTCATATATCCTACATCATCAATCTGTTCCAATATCTTCATGAAGTAAGTCCAAATCCTTGTTTGTTTGACAAAGAGGGAATAGATTACTTCATCAGGAAACCAGCAAGAACTTCTTTTTCAGGAGCATTGAGAAGACTGTAGAAGGAGTTGCATGTACTGTACTGCACAGAATATCCTGACTTAACTTATTAGTGCACTTTTGCTTTGTGAAACAAAAAGCAACATTTTGTGCACTTGAAGATATTTTTGGAGCACTTGAATGTTTGCTCTAAATACTTTAAGGTTATTGTACAAATCATCAATAGATAAATTGTCAATCTCTGGATTTGTTCTCATTGTCATTGCCAGATTGGACCATGCTGAAGGCAAAGATCTAAGAAACTTGTGATTTGCATCTTCTGTTGATACTTCAGCACCATGAGCTTCCAATTGAGAAAGTAACTGTTGAAACCTGTCATATCCCTTTTCTAGTCCTTTAGAATTGGATATTTTAAATGCTTCAAACTGTTGTTTGAAAACAGCCTTCTGCATTTTCTTTGAGTTTGCATTACCACCAAATCTAGTTCTGATGGCTTCCCAGATCTCTTTTGCATCATCCATTCCATGAAATCTTCTCATATGTTCTTTAGGAATGGCCATCAGCAAAATATTCTTAGCCTTCCTCTCCTTTTCAACAGCTTGAATCTCTGCAGCAGTAACTGGTGAAAGTACTCGAACAACACCATCCTTTCCAATTGAAATTCTCTTCTTGGAGTTACCATTTTGAATTACCTTCCATACTTCATTGTCAATTGTACTCCAAGGTAATGCTCCATTCTCCATTGCCTCATTATATCATACTCCTTCTTTTCAGAATTGGGAGTTTGATATTTGAGATAGCAAGTAGTTTGAGGAATCCACAGGTTGTTGTTGTTTAGGTGCTTGCACAGTGTCTGTTGCATCTTCATGGTTTGATTCATCCCATCACTGAGATGTTTGTGAGAAATCATCATTGGCAGTTTAAGACATTTGTATAGAACTGTAGGAGAGTGTTTGTTGTTTGTGGTTCTTTTGATTCTTCTTTCTCAGAGTCCCTCTAAAGGCTCTGATACCACTTGTTAAGAATCTTTTAAGCTCATCTAGGATCAGTTTTACAGATAATATTGACCACCATCAGCAGAATCATGATGCTCCTCCTCATTACCACTACCCTCTTTATCAAATAACCTGTCAACACTGACATCAAGCTCACTTTGAGCACGGGTAGGAGCAACCGGGAGCATAGGTTTCGGTGTGACCAACGTGTGTATCTACGCAGTTTTGGTTCGTATTTACACGCTGCCTCTTACCAATCCTGACTTTTGTTTTGGATCGGCTGTAACGTTTTGACGCAAACAAGTCATTTTTACAAAAAATTGGGGGCGGCAGGGGGCGGGGTGGGGGGGGGGGGGGGGTAAAAACCGGTCAGAAACATGATCAAGAGTATGGCATAAACAAAGCATAATAAATGAACACCCACCCTTTCATTGTTATCCACGTAGAATTGAGAATGAGTATTCTCATCTTAAAGTGTAATAGCGGTGATTCATACTAACAAAGGAAATGGTCCGGATAACTTATGAAACAAGGGAGCCGGATACGCAACAAGAGTAGCATAATGCTCTGCGTTATATTGAGAAGACTTAGGAAAAGGGTCCTTCAACACAGTTGTTCTAGCATTCTACGGATAAGAAGCAGGACAAGCAAAAGCGTCGACCCAAAAGAAACTCGTTCATTCCTATTTTTCATGTCTAAGGGTTTAGTATAGCAAGTTGCAGTGTTCCTGGACGCCTTACTAAACGACACCCGCCTTTGTTTTAGAATGACATACAAACAACGGAATACTCCCAACCGTTGGCTCAAAAACCATGGAGCGGCAATGGATCTCAAATGAGATACTTTGGTGCACAAGGACAGAGAAGTTGAGATATATGATACGGTTAGTGTTTAAGTACGTTCACAAGGAAAGTGGAAATGGTAATCTGAAAATTAGATATACTCGAGAACCTAGTTTATTAAGCCTATTTTACCAGCAGGCATATCTTTAGATCGTCTGGTTAGGGGTAGGTATTTTTGGGTGCACTACATCGGGACTATGTTATGCTTCACAAAAACTTTTTTAGGCTTTAAGGGTAAGTGTGACTTAATATCCGTTATTATATGCTCATGATAATGTTAACACAGGGTTTGAAGGGCCTAACCTAAAAGACAAAAAAATCCTCGAAACAGAACACAAAAGGTACAAGTTTGAAGAGCTCGAAGGATTTTTTGACAATGGCGATTATAGATAAAGAAGATGAAAAAAAAACAATGAAAACCACACCGACTATTTATACCCTCGGTATAGTAAATACGAACCCCCTCTAGATGCTTACACGTGGCAATGACCTCCGAGTCAACGGTCAAGATGAGAGGTAAAAGATAGTGATGACAGTTAAGAAGTTAGACTAGCCAGTCAAATCAGCCAGAAGATAAAAGGCCACAAATGAGCTACGTCAACCACGCCTTACCAACCAATAAAAGAAAATGCCGCGAAAGACAAGAGACCGTGGAAGGAGAAAATAGCACGAGAAAGTAACGAAACATAAGTCTAGTAATACCTACCGCACGCAACAAAGTCGCACGCAATAGGAATACTAGACTGGGGGGACTTGATGACGTTAAAATAGGTTATACCAGGCCCTAGCCTGAGCCATTCATTTACATTGGGCCCCGGCCCAACCAAGGCAAATAATACCCTCACGGAAAAAAAGCCCATTCCGTATTGGGCGGCGTAGAATAGAAGACGGCGTGACAAACTCCTTTACGCGGACCAACATGCGTCGCGGGAAGGGAATTAGCGTCCGCATGTACACGATAAAGGGATCCTTATCCAATAAGGTCCCACTTCGGGGGGGGTGGGGGCCTAATAAAACAGAAATGTGCGAAATTATAGAAAACCTAATATTTGGCTCACCTATAAATATAGGTATTTGACACCCCATGAGGTATGATTTTCTGACCACATTACACACATATATACTCTGACACTCTCTGACAAAACATGTTTACTTACTCTCACGCCGGAGTCCAATCGTGGGGTCCGTCCCCACGATAAGACTAACGGTTTACTCTTCTATTGTGCAGGAAATCACTTCACTACTTGATTTAGTACAAGATCTCGCTCTTGGGCCAAGCCCAATAACCTTTCAGATCCACCTATACAACCCATAACACAAATTATACTAACACACATGTTGAATTCTATTGTTTGTTACCACCATGTTTCCATTCATTAAGCTGCATAATCATCAATCATGCATTAATATGTCTACACAAGTGGAACTTAACTTCATATCTAATCATGTAGTGTCTAGCTCTTGTAAATCCATTATGTATTATACCCGAATCTGTCAGCATGATGCGCTTGCTATTAATCAACAAAAGTCGATCAACATCAACTTACAAAAGTAAAATTTAGAAATTGAAAATTAGGAGTCAAATTCAAAATGCCAAAAGTCTATAGCAACTAATTTTTAACAAACATTATGGCAATACGTAGTAGAGATATGTAGAATCGTAACTTGGGAAGGAAACCCGTCATATGCCTAAACGAAGTTGCCCAAGAAAAATGAAGGTTAAGAGAGGTGATAACATCAAATATTTTTGATACTTTTTAGTGTTAATTTCCTCATGAAAATACTTGCAATTGCCTTATAAATACTTGAATTCCTTGAAAATCAATATTAATGCAACATCTTAGGCATCGGTGTTAGTGATGATGAGGTTTCTAGTATGGCTAGTGTCATCGGTTGTGAAGCTGCCAAATTCCCTTTCAAATATCTGGGTGTTCCCGTCGGATGTAATATGTCAAGATGTTCTTATTGGAATGATATCCTCCAAAAGTTTGTCACTAAGCTCTCGGCATGGAAAGCTCGCATGCTCTCGGTTGGAGGTAGGCTTTCTCTAATCAAATCGGTTCTTGGTAAAAACTGAATTTCATTAATTAAAGAAATTGATTACATTACTTGAAAAAGGAAAAATTACATTTAAAGAAATATACGAATTTAAGCTTAGACTAAAAATTTACTAAAAACCTAGATGATGTGTGTGTGTGAGAAGTGAGGTCCTATTTATAGGCTGCCTTGGATCCTTCTAGCCTCTTGCCTTGCTCTCCAACCTTTTTAATCCTGGCCAATCATTTCTTCAATCATTTGAGCATCAATTGTGGCCGTTTGATCAAATTGTGGACACCTGAGGATTGCCAGCATGTCATTCTCTTTTGGGAGGCATTGTGCTTCTTTTGTGAGTGTTTTAGCACAAAAACCCACTTAAATTTGTGCTTTCACCATTGTTGACGTGGCCTTTGATTGGGAGAGGTTAAGTAATCCTTTGATAAAGACTGATTTGTCCCTTCATTTGTGTTAGTGAGCTCATGAATTGACCTAAGCACCCTTTAATTTGGAAAACCCCTTTAATTTACCCTGGATGGTGAAACGGGGAAGAAAGGTGAACAGTAAAAGGGATTGGCGCCCAATTTTCGACAGTTAAAACTGTTATAAGTTTGGCATTTTTACACTTTCAGTCCCTCTCTTTCCTTTCCCCTTTTCAAGTTATAAATAACTTTCGGGATTTGCAAGATTGGTCCTTGTGGACTTTTATTGACCATGATTGACTATCTTTGACTGAGGCTTGACATTTTTGGCTTCGGCTTTGATCCTTTGGCTTCTTTTTGTACTCTTCTGATTCTCGTGTCCGTGCTTGCCCGTTTTTGACTGTTTTCTTGTGATTTTTGACTTATCCGTTCCTGCACACACAAAACACAAATACAAGCATATTTTTGCCATTTTTGGTTTGTTTTGGGTTTATTTGGGTTATTTTAGGTACAAACGGATATGTGTATTTTACACTTATCAAAATTCCCCAAACTAAACGATTGTGTGTCCTCACGCAATATCACATGCCTTATAACCAAATA
The DNA here is from genome assembly GCA_026074375.1 of Tanacetum coccineum. Taxonomy (NCBI): domain Eukaryota; kingdom Viridiplantae; phylum Streptophyta; class Magnoliopsida; order Asterales; family Asteraceae; genus Tanacetum; species Tanacetum coccineum. The sequence goes on along the minus strand of BQNB010092323.1, from coordinate 3,446 downwards.
CCTCGAAAATTCCCCAAACTAAACCCTTGAAAAGTAGCAACGATTTTTGTTGAGAGAATTAAGAGATCACAAGTTATAAAACACCCGATTTCCCATTTTCTAAGATTTTTCTCTTTTTATGATTTTTTTTAGTTATTCACACCAAGATATACCATTCTTAATTTCCCTTGTTTGTGTAGTTGCTATGAGCGGCTAAGCACGTATCAAGTGCAAGCCTAGTCATTAATTTTTACTATCTTTTCATTTTTTGTTTCCCTGTAGATTATGGTTTCGTTGGATATCATTTGACTATCGTGTAACCCTGGGTTTTGATAGTATTGCATGTGATTTAGATCATGTTAATACTTTTATTAGATTACCAATTGAACATGAGATTAGCAGGGTACTAGGGTAGGTTTTACACCCTATCCCTAGTGTAGGAACTAACTAAGTTACCGCCTTTATCATTTAATATACTTAAAAAACACAAGAACTCTTTCAGAGAGGGTTAATAATCTATATAGGTTATTAGACTAGTTCTTGGGATAGTTGGGATTAATCACTATGACTTGGTTGCCCTAACTTCGTGACTTTCGGAGGATTCGGGATCGCAAGAATTATAGGACAAACTAAATATATCTATTCAGGTCTCTCGACTTTAGAAACCACCAATGAAACCATGGTGTAACATTGCACAGGAAAACATAGTTGTAACGGTAGTAATGAAATGGCTAGGCTAGCACGCCTTTCTCCCTGATATCTTATATTACTTTTAATTTTTGCAATTTACTTTCCTGTTATATTCATAATTCAACTTCAAACCATTTTCAAACGTGACAATTCAAATTAAAACTAATTGACACTTAGCTCTTGGGACGACCTTGGATTTACCATCTCTACACTACTCACGATCGGGTTCTCTGCCTGTTAGTGCGTTTGTCAGGTGAATCGAGTTTTATAAATTTAAAACATGAATAAAATACATTTTAAAATAAAATACGCATCAACAACCTTTTACAATCGTTATCATTACCGTTTTATAAAAAACAGTTTCAAAACGACGTAACCACATTTAGAAAAGTCGCTTAAACATGAGCATAAATATAACACCCCGTGTTTTAGGTCATTGTACGACGATTGCGTGCCCGATGTCATAAATATTATTTTACGAGTTTCCGTGAGTGAGTGTCGACATTTAACATTTTATTTGTCGATAATAAATATTTACGTATTTATTATGAAAAATTTGGAAAAGATTGGGTTACTTTTATTTTTGACGTTCCGCGAGTCGACGTTTGACCGCGCGTTCGTTAATCGTTTCGAGCTTCGTAAAATTTACGACGTGTCTCGTTATTATTTTTATGATTATAAAATATTATTTTATGAACCATGTTGTGAAATCCTATAATGATTCCATAGATCGTTATTAGGACTCATCTAGGGTATGATAACAATGATATAATGCACAACGGAATAATTAAGAACATATCAAAGTTACTAATAAGGTTTTCTTTATTAAACATAATAAAGAAACTACTGCTACACACGCTCTATGCGTTTTTCAGACTTTCATTGGAGAAGTCTGCTATGAATGTATATCTGTAACCTAGACGCCTACCCTCTTTATATAATAGAGGGAGGTTACAAGAAACCCTAGCTTACTAACAAAGCTACCTAACTATTACATAATAGGTCCTTATTGTTTCAAAAGAAAACATAATACAATTAGGAAACTAATTAATTGACATTAATCATCACATTAATGTTTGACTAATCACATTAATGTTTGACTAATCTATATCTTCAACATTAATGTTGATTTCAATCAACATTAATCTTGATCTTGTTTCCTTCTTTAGCATATCTTGTTTCCTTTTGTTTCTTCTTTCTTCATTTCTGTTTATGGGTTTTGTAATCATCAAATCTGTAATTCCTAACAATCTTCCCCTATTTGATATTACAAAACAATCTGCATGAAGAAACAATGGTAGAACATGTCATCACAATAATAAGCTGCACAACAGAAATCTTCTTCCCCTTTTTGTAATCATCTAATAGGGGTCTTGTGCAACTCGTAAACGCTTCCCCTCAAGTGATGCATGTAGATGGTTAAGTATATCAACAATAAGCTTCCCCTTAAAAGTATACTCACCATCTCTTGAATCTTGAACTCAGTAGCATAGATCAAATCTTCCTTCAGTGCGAAAAAGACATGCTTATTACAATATCATGTAATAAAATGTCTTTGAATAATTCTTTTAGACAATATTAGCATGGCGATCACATACTATGGCCGATAGTCTCAGTGAGCTCCGTCGCATCAACGACCAGTATCCTAGATCCAATGTCAAGGGCTGAATCGTATCATACTCCGACCAAATATTTGTAAAGGAGCGTGTAACTTTTCCAATCAAGAATTATAGCATAAACTGAACCTCCAAAATGAACCATACACATCCTCATTGTTCAAGATCCAAGGGCGTCTGTGGACCCAAAATATATGTGTTTAAAAAATTACAGAAAAATAAATACATAGGAAAACCTTATAAACCCTAGATCAAGAGCCACGAGGCTCTGATACCAATTGTGAAATCCTATAATGATTCCATAGATCGTTATTAGGACTCATCTAGGGTATGATAACAATGATATAATGCACAGCGGAATAATTAAGAACATATCAAAGTTACTAATAAGGTTTTCTTTATTCAAACATGATAAAGAAACTACTACTACACACGCTCTATGCGTTTTTCAGACTCTCATTGGAGAAGTCTGCTATGAATGGATACCTGTAACCTAGACGCCTACCCTCTTTATATAATAGAGGGAGGTTACAAGAAACCCTAGCTTACTAACAAAGCTACCTAACTATTACATAATGGGTCCTTATTATTTCAAAAGAAAACATAATACAATTAGGAAACTAATTAATTGACATTAATCATCACATTAATGTTTGACTAATCACATTAATGTTTGACTAATCTATATCTTCAACATTAATGTTGATTTCAATCAACATTAATCTTGATCTTGTTTCCTTCTTTAACATATCTTGTTTCCTTTTGTTTTTTCTTTCTTCATTTCTGTTTATGGGTTTTGTAATCATCAAATTTGTAATTCCTAACACATGTCATCTTTGTTTCCTGACCTTGGTTATAGCTCGCGTTTAAGGCTCGCGTTTAATTAAAAGTGGGTACAAGATATTATGAGATATTTACGCAAGATATTATGAGATATTTATACAAGATATTTATAAGATATTTATTAGATATTTATAAGATATTTAGGAGATATTTATAATATATATACAAGTACTCAAGCTAGTAGCAAAAGTCATTTTTCTCCTTCTCTTTGTTCTTATGGTTCTGCCGAGTATCACACACACACACACATTCCATGTTTGATTTTTGATCTTTCAAATACACTCAAACATCACCCCAATAATGATATAAATCAAGAAG
>BQNB010092322.1:8500-26647 GCA_026074375.1 Tanacetum coccineum | reverse complement strand
TACACAATAGCTTTGGAATCAAAAAAGAAAAAAAAATAAAGGATGATTTGTGCAAAAACAAACGAACCAAAAAGAAAACTTAAACACAAAAACTAAACACACCACTCTATGGCTCTTGATATCAATTGAAGAATACAAGTAATCTTTGATATGAGATGGGAAGGAACTTGGTGGGAGAAAGTGGAAGGAAGGATGTATTCTAGAGAGAGAAAGTAAGAAACATATAATTCATTAGCAAAGTGAGAATACAAAACCAACCAACACCCTCTACAAGCTATAGAGATGGTATTTATACACTAGTTTGGCAGGCCATGGGGCCTATTGATGGGCTTACTATGGGCCTTGGGCCATATTAGCTTAATATGTTTAATATATCTAACTACGGGCTTTGACTAGTAAATATTGGAAGTGACCGATACTTTTCTTGATCCTAACACTATCGTTTGTGTATCTTCTTGTATGTGTTTAGTGCTTTACTTGTCTTCAAAACCCTAGGTTAGATAACCCAAACTCATGCTAGTCTCTCAGGCTGAAAACCCTCCTTTTTACCATTAGTTTAGGTTTAGCTTAGAATAACTTAGGACTAACTTAGATAACTAAAATACTGATAATTAAGTGTTAACGTTCCCACTCTTAGTGATCGACACCCTACTTACCAACGAAGCTACAACTAATCGGGTACACTGCCCGTTAGTGTTGTTTTAGGTAAAGTCATGAAAATATAAATAGTAAAACATGATAACAAATAATACTTATGCACAACGACACATCAATCATTATACTAATCATTCAACTGATGATTTTTATAGAATTCTCTATTGTATGAAATGCAAAAGTGAGGATCATACGTCCTCAGATCATGATATGTACGTTGCATCACTAAAAAGTAGTAAAAACTACAAGGAACAACCTTATCAATATGCTTCACCTTCAAAACAGATCATAAAAGCTAAAGCAAAGCCTTTCCCACCATGCACTCACTGTGGCTTCAACGACCATCGTCTTGATGATTGTTAAAATTACCATGAGTGTGAAATATGTAGAACTTATGACCATTTTACCTCAAGACACAATTGTGTCATTCATGGCAAAGGATGAGTACTAGACGAGTCCTTTCAGTCCAGTGAGTCTCCCATTGGTGTAAGCTGCACTACTTATGGAAGTAATGTTCACTTAACCACTGACCATAATGACTTTGAGCATTTTAAGAAAGGTGAGAAAATTCAGGCTACTAAAGCCAAAGATCCTACAAAGAGGTGGGTTCACAAGAAAAACTAACCAAGTTTATTATTGGTGCAGGGATACATCAGGGAGCTCATTTGATACCTACACAGTGGATGCTCAAGGAGTATGACTGGTGTTAAGTGTTATCTGCACAAAAATGTAAAGCAACTAGGTCCTAAGGTAGTATTTGGTGATAACTCATCTTGCATTACTAAAGGATATGTTTAATAAACTATGGTGGTATAGTTTTCTCTAAAATAGCTTTTGTAAATGGACTAAAATACAATCTAATTAGCATCAGTCAACTCTGTGATACTAAATATATTGTTCAATTTGATGATAAGCAAGGAACAATCTTTAATGCTAACAAAGAAATTGCGTTGATATCCCTGATAAGAAATGATGTATATGTCATAGACATGTCATCACTGACTCCAAATCTTTGCCAATGCCTCAGAAAGTGTAAACTGGCTATGGCACAAAAGGCTATCACATCTAATTTTTAAGAACATTAATAAAATTGCTAAACAATACAAAGTTCTTGGCCTTCCTTCACTTGTTTCTTTAAAGGATAAACCATGTTCATCATGAAAAAGGGAAGCATAAGAGAGCTTCTTTCAAAAATAAACAAATTTTCTCAATCAAGAAGTGCCTGCATCTTCTTCACATGGATCTATTTGGAAAAGTCAATCTAATGTCCATAAATCATGAAAAGTATACCGTAGTCATTTTTTATGAGTACTCAAGGTACACATGGGTTCACTTTCTCAGGAAGAAGATTCAGGCAGTTGAAATGATCATGTCTTTTATTAGGATGGTTGAAAATCAAAATGATGTATAAGTCAAACAAATTAGAACTGATAATGGGACCGAGTTTAGAAATTATGAACTTGAGAGTTTTTATCACGAGAAAGGAATTTCTCAGAACATCTCTTCTCCTTATGCACCTAAACAAAATGGTGTAGTTGAAAGGAAGAATATAACTCTTATTATGACTGCTAGAACAATGCTGAATGGCTCAGTACTCTCTAAGCATTTCTGGACTGAAGTAGTCAGAATTGCCTGTTATACTCAGAATAGATCAATCATTGTCAAAAGACATGATAAGACTCCCTATGATATATTCAGAGAAAGGATCCCTTATATCAGCTACTTTTATGTATTTGGATTTCATGTATTCATTCATAATCATAAGGATCATTAAGGCAGATTTGATGCAAAAGCTGATGATGGATATTTCCTAGGATACTCATTTGTCTTTAAAGCCTTCAGAGTCTTTAATATAAGAAGATAACAAATAGAGGAGACTTATCATGTTACCTTTGATGAGATTATGGAAGCCATCAGGTTCACAAATACCCCAGTAGATGAAATTGAAATTGAGGATTCATCTACATATCCTTTTGATCAATTTCTTCATGAAGATGACCCATCTAGACAATATCAAGCAAATTCTAATTTTTCATACTACATCATTCCTCATGGTCATTTACTCGCTGAACTCATAAAAGACACTCATGTCCCTGAAGTGATTACTCCAAATGAGCAAAACAAACCTCACACTGAGGATGTTAAAGGTCCTCCTAACCTAATAAACACGGAAAGGACTCAAGAACAAGAAGTTCATAATGAAGTAATTAACAGTCAACCTACTGAAGAATCTTTAAGGAGCAACACTGAATTATCAGTACCTATTACTTGATCCTTAGTCCCTAAAGTGCCTCAGTCTTAAATCATTCATCATGCACCAAAAAGTTCACATCTTGCTCCTCAGGATAGATGGTCAAGAGATCAACATATTGAACTTGTTAATATTTGTGGTGAACCCACTAAAGGCATGCTTACAATAAGTATGGCTACCAAACTAATAGCTGCCTCAGCTAGTGAATGATTATTTGCTGACTTTCTCTATGAGATAGAACCAAAAAAGGTGTCTGGGGCACTTATGTGACAAATGAGATTTTAGCAGGTTAGTTAAAGCCTGTATAATTCAGTTTATATGTGTTATTATGTGTTTTATATGTGTATGAGATAGAAGTACATGAGTGATGAATCATGGTACTTGTGGAAATGAAATCATTTGAAAGCTTTGCGTAGTTTCAAATGTCGTGTACGTAATATTCTGTGTACGTACTATGTATATGTAATTCATATTATATATATTAGTTTAGTATTTTATAGATTTTAGAGTGCTTTCTATTTTTAAAAATAGTTAGAATCGAATGTTAGTTTGAAAACTAGTTAGAAAGTTCAAGGTTTAGCAAAATAATTAAACATTTTTACTTAGAGTTAAAGTAAATGAATAATAAATAAATAAATAATATAATTAAAAGGGTGGTTGTGTGGATCGGCCAAACAAGGAAAAAAATGGAAAGAATCCCAATTTGATTACAACATGTTTTTGGTAATTATCTTTTCCTAAGCCTATAAATACAAATAATAACTTAATTAAAAATCATCTTTTTCTCCTCTCCTCTTTCCTTGACCGGTCGAACAACACAAAGAACAAAGGGAAAACCAAAAAATTTTAGGGTTTTGATTTTCAAGAGTTAAGGTAATGTTTTCTAAATCCTTTTTCAATTTAATTGATTTTATTTAACGTAACAATCATTAAGGATGGATTAGGTTATTGTAAATAATTTGTAATAAAGAGGTTTTGATCATCAAAAATCATTTTAGGGTTAATAATTAGGGTTTAGGGTAAGTTAATTAGGGTTAATTATGCTAAATTCGTAATAGAAATATGGGCAGAATTTTAGGTCATCTTGCGAGAGACATATCTCGGTCATACAGATAGCTTTTACTGATTTTCTTGAGCCTAAAATTAACTACGGAGAGTCTACTTTCCAAAACAAGTGGTTTCATGAATTAAAAGTGAGTGGATGTTAGTCAAATTAATCAAACAAGATTCGTTGTCAAAACTAAGTTTTCGGGGCAGATTCTGAGTTGTGTTTGTGAGGTCAAAAACCATATCAAAACGTCTTTTTAATTAATGGGCTTGCTACTGTAGTAAGTTCATGATGTTTATGATTTTCTAGAATTTTTGTAGAATTTTCCTAAGTGTTTAAATGAGTCTGCTCAAGCTAAACTTTTTGAAGGTCGAATCAGGTCAAATTCTGGACACTTTGTGATGTTGAATTTTTATAAAATGGTTACACTCACTATTATTTTTATCCAAAAATCATAGAAGCTCACAACTCATTGGGGAGCTATGGGATGTGAGGAGAAGAACCAATTAGGTGTTTAAGTATTTTATTTAGAGTCATCTTGTGACTATAAAAACTGAGTAAAAAGCAGAAAGTTAAGAAGTAAAGTTTGTGAGGTAACTTGAGGTTAGCAAGTATGAGGAGTATATAGAAGAGTTGAATCAAGATAGGATATAGAGTATCCATCGTTGTGATTGTTACATCGACTTGGGTGTGTGACCTAATCGATGGTAACATATGTGTGTATTGTTTTGTTTAGATTCTTTGCAAGATTAAGTGAAGGAATTGGAATTTGCTTTGCATCAGGTGAGTTTTATAGTCCCACTTTTTACTTATATTTTAGGATGGAAATGATGCAAAACTATTTTTGAATTATGAACCGTGATATGTATTTTTAAGTGTCGAACTATATGATTGCTATGTGATATGAATTGTGGTAAGGCATGTGTATGTGAGGATGACATGACCTTGTGTGAGACCCGAACGGACTTAGCTAGTCAAGTGGGTCAGTCTTGCGCGGAGATATTATGGGACGGAGGGGTACGATCTACCCCAGATATATGTGAATTTATTTTGTGATAGAATAGCCAAGCATATATGTTCGTAAATGTTGTTTTTGTTGATCGCGGTGTCATAAGTGAGTCTTAAACCTGTAACTCTCACCAACAATTATGTTGACGTTTCTAGCATCATTTTTAGGTGAGCAAATCGGTGAAGAGTTAGGAGAAAGTTAGTGGACAATAGCTTGCATGCGGAGTCTAGGATTTATCTGTTTTTGTTTTCATTTGAACTTGTCATGTTCTGTTCTTCATGCATTATATGTTGGATTTTTGTTTTAGGCGTTGTCATAACACGCTTTGGATCTTGAAGTTTATTGAATGTCATTTTTAGTTTTCTCTATTTTGACGCCTTGTGTTGTGATGATGCCTATTGATCATGCCTTGCGATTCTGCCTTGGCGGGGTGTGACAGATTGGTATTCAGAGCCAAGGTTATAGAGAACTAGGAGGATTGGCCTAGACTATAACTAGGAACCTTTATATAGATGCATTTAGGAACTATGTGATTGTGTGTACGTATGTATAATTCTTAATATATATATATATATATATATATATATATATATATATATATATATATATATATATTTTGAAGTTTCAATTGCCTATTCATTTACTATTTTCGTAGTAAGAATATATATACACATATGCTAGTATTTATTTTCTTCGTCGCCAAGTATCTGATGGAGCTTATACTCTTCCTTATTTATCGAGATATGTCTCCATAAAGCGTAAGTTTCGTTGGGGAATCATGCGTTCAACTGGAATTAAGCGTTATATCGACCCAATTTTTGGCTGTAAGATATGGGCGTCTAAACGTAAGGTAGTTAGACCATACGCTTATATCCGTGTAAAGTGGAAGAGAGTATGACTATGAAGAAAGTAGGTGACCAAATGATTGGAGTGATTCGAAGAAGAAGGATCGACAAGGAAGGAAATGTTTCTAGGTTCCAAGAATACCACACCTCGGATGAAGAAGAAGAAGAGTTTAGTGAGCACCCTTCTTACAACAAATATGGGTTCGTGGATCATCCGGCAACTCCAATGGAAGACCAAAGGAAACTAGTTTTCACTTACCCATAACCACCAATGGGGGCAATATGAATGGTTGGTTGACTGATGATGTTAACGATTCAGACCTTGAGTCTACGGCTAGTAATCAACCTATGAGCTTGATGATGGAAGACATTGGTGGGAGTTGAGTTCGACCTCGACCCGACTACTCGTGCAATCGATTTGATTTAGGATGTTTAGTGTTTCTTTCTATCGTTTGAACCATGTTAGGAAATGTTATTTTCGATTATGATTATTATTAATGAAAAGTGGTTTAGGATTTATCTTGTGTGCTATGTGCCTTATTAAATGTGTTATGTGTTACATGATGTGTTGATTTCAAGAAGTGTTTTCATAGGAGCGAGTACACGCGTGAAAAGGGGGAATCTATAATTATGGTGTACAACATAATTATACATGCGCCACAACACAAATGGACTTGCAAGTATGATTACATGTAATTGGTGTTGACACATATTGGTTGATTATGCTTGTACGTATATAGTATTGTGGGAAATGTAATATCATGGGTTATGAAATCTGTAGTATATCGTCTAATATATATAATCCTATGTCTTATCAGAAACATGGTTCAAACACGACAACCTAACAACCCTCCCGATGTCGTGAAAATCATTGCTCAACAACTTCAGAACATCATATCCGAAACACGTGACTCAAAGTTCAAGTAACTAACAACCTCAACAATGGCAATGGTAATGGAAATGGTGGAGGAAACAATGGTTGCACCTACAAAGGATTTGTAGCGTGTGGACCTCGAGACTTTGATAGAACTGGTGGTGCGGTGGCGTTGACTAGATGGATTGAAAAGATGGAATCCGTGATAGATAATAGCGGATGTTTGGCTAATCAAAGGGTGAAGTATGCCGCGAGTTCGTTCATTGGCAAAGCTTTGACTTGGTGGAATACTCAAGTCCAAGCAAGAGGTCGAGATGCTGCTAATGCAATGGCGTGGAATGACTTCAAGGCATTGCTAACGACGGAGTTTTGTCCAAGCAATGAGATTGAGAAGTTAGAAGGCGAGTTCTGGAATCATTCAATGGTTGGTGCTGATCATGCTGGATACATTGATCAATTTCATGAGTTGGCAAAGTTGGTTCCACATTTGGTAACTCCTGAGGCGAAGCGTGTTACAAGGTACATTAATATTGCCATCTCAGATTCATGGAATGCTTCGAGCCACTCAACCTGCTACTATTCAAGCTGCTATTCTTACTGCTGGGATACTGACTGATGAGGCAGTCCGCAGTGGTACTTTGGCTAAGGCTGGTGAGAAAAGGAAAGAAAGGGATGAGGCGAGTAAGTCAGAAAGTGTTGGAAAAGACGAAAAGAAAGCTAAAGGGGGATGAGGGTTTGTAGCAGCAGTTCCTCCTAGAAGAGAAAATGGAAATTTTCCAAAGTGCGCTAGGTGTAAGGGTTTTCATGCTGAAAAAGGACCATGCATAGTGTGCTACAATTGCCAAAGGCCGGTTCATGTGGCCAGAGACTATAGAACACCGGTTAGGCATGCAGAGCCGATACGAGCAGTTAGGCCAAGAGATGGGCAGAGAGCTTGTTATGAGTGTGGAAGTTTGGATCACTTACGTCCAAATTATCCTAAGTGGAACCGAGGACGTAATCAATCTGGAAATCAGCTAGCGTTGGAAGGGAATAGGAACACCCGAGGCAATAAGAACCGAGCTAGGGGAAGGGCTTTTAATGTGAATGCTGTTGATGCTCTTCAGGATCCTAATGTAGTAACGGGTACGTATTCCTTAAACAATCTCTACGCTACTGTGCTTTTCAATTCTGGTGCTGATTTTAGTTTTATATCCACAAAATTTGCGCCCCTTTTAAATGAGAAACCTAGTATTGCAAACCCTAGGTATGTGATAGAGGTAGCTAATGGTAAGAAGGAAAACGTTGATAGAATTTTCCGTGGCTGTAGACTAGAGCTAGGAGATTCTATATTCCCTATAGACTTGATACCATTAGGACAAGGAAGTTTTGATGTGATAGTAGGAATGGATTGGTTGTCAAACCAAAAGGTTGTGACCATGTGTCACGAGAAGATAGTTAGGATACCTGTAGAAGAAGGTAATGTACTTTGTGTTCAAGGAGAACGTAATGTCAGGAAGACAAAGACGTTAATGAGCACAAAGGCGAATGAACCGACGTTAAGCGATATTCCTATCATACATGATTTCGAGGACGTATTTCCGGATGACCTGTCAGGATTACCGCCACAACGACAAGTAGAGTTTCGTATAGATTTGATTCTTGGAGCGACGCCCGTAGCAAAGTCGCCATATCGACTAGCGCCTTCGGAGATGCAAGAACTGTCAGAGCAACTTCAAGAGTTGCAAGACAAGATTTATCTCGGCCAGTCACTTCACCATGGGAGGGGGGGAGAGCGCCAGTTTTGTTTGTCAAGAAGAAGGATGGATCGTTTTGCATGTGCATAGACTATCGTGAACTGAACAAGTTGACCATCAAGAATCGTTATCCGCTCCCTAGGATTGACGATTCGTTTGACCAACTTCAAAGAGCAGGGGGGGGGGGTAGCTACTTCTCTAAGATAGACCTTCGATCTGGTTATCATCAGCTGAGAGTGCATGATGATGATATATCAAAGACCGCGTTCAGAACACGATATGGATCGTATATGGGTTTTAGTGGGTGGTGTAAGAACCAAGATCATGGACGAAGCTCATAAGATGAGGTACTCTGTGCATCCTGGAGCGGACAAGATGTACTATGATCTTCGAGACATGTATTGGTGGCCGGGTATGAAAAAGGAGATTGCTATTTATGTTAGCAAGTGTTTGACATGCGTAAAGGTGAAGGCGGAGCATCAATGACAGTCAGGTTTATTGCAACAACCTGAGATACCTGATTGGAAATGGGAGAAAATAGCTATGGACTTTATAACAAAGTTGCCAAGTCAAGTAGTGGTCATGATGCGATTTGGGTCATAGTTGATAGGTTGACCAAATCGGCGCATTTCTTGGCAATACGAGAGGATTATAGTATGGAAAAGCTAGCAAGGTTGTACATCGATGAGATTGTTGCACGACATGGTGTACGAACATCGATTATTTCTGATAGGGATGGACGTTTTACGTTATGGTTTTGGCAAACGATACAAAAAGCGTTGGGAACGCGTTTAGATATAAGTACGGCTTATCTTCTTAGATGATGACAAAGCGAGTGTACAATACAAACGTTAAAGGATATGTTGAGAGCGTGTATGATTGATTTTGGTGGAAGTTAGAATATTCATTTGCCATTGGCTGAATTTTCCTATAACAATAGTTATTATTCGAGCATTCGTTGTTTTGTCTTATGTCATTTTGAGGCGTTGTATGGAAGGAAGTGTAGGTCACCGGTATTGTGGGCAGAGATAGGAGATAGCGGATTAATTGGACCGGAGTTGGTGCAAGAAACAACTGATAAAGTGGTTGTGATTAGAGATAGGCTTAAAGCTGCTAGAGATCGTCAGAAGAGCTACGCAGATAATAGAAGGAAACCTTTAGAGTTTCAAGTTGGTGATCATGTAATGTTGAAAGTCTCACCTTGGAAAGGTGTAGTGCGGTTTGGAAAGAAAGGAAAGTTAGCTCCAAGATTTGTAGGACCTTTCGAGATCCTCGAGAGAATTGGTCCTGTGGCATATAGGTTGAGATTACCTGAAGAATTGAGTAGTGTGCATGACACGTTTCATGTGTCGAATCTAAAGAAGTGTTTAGCTGATGCAAATTTGCATGTGCTGTTGGATGAGATAAAGGTAGATAAGACCTTACGTTTTGTAGAAGAGCCTTTAGAGATTATGGACCGTGAGGTCAAAACTCTTAAGCGTAGTAAGATACCTATTGTGAAAGTTCGGTGGAATTCCAAGCGTGGACCAGAGTTTACCTGGGAACGTGAGGATCATATGAAGGATAAGTATCCCCAGTTGTTTGAGAATGGTATTATCGAGACTAATGGTTAAATCTCGGGATGAGATTTCTTAAAGGAGGGAATACTGTGACAATTGAGATTTTAGCAGGTTAGTTAAAGCCTGTATAATTCAATTTATGTGTGTCATTATGTGTTTAATGTGTTTTATATGTGTATGAGATGGAAGTACATGAGTGGTGAATCATGGTACTTGTGGAAATGAAATCATTTGAAGGCTTTGCGTAGTTTCAAATGTCGTGTGCGTAATTTTCAGTGTACGTATTATGTATATGTAATTAATATTATGTATATTAGTGCAGTATTTTATAGCTTTAGAATACTTTCTATTTTTAGAAGTAGTTAGAAATGAAGGTTAGTTTGAAAACTAGTTAGAAAGTTCAAGGTTTAGCAAAATAAGTAAAGGTTTTTATAAAAATAATTAAATTAAAGGGGGTTTTGTGTAAATAATAAATAAATAAAAAAAGGGGTGTGTGTGTGTTGGGCCGGCCGAACAAAGGGAGGAGAAAAAAAAAGGAATCCCAATTTGACAATAACTCTAATTTTGGTAATTATCTCTTAAGCACTATAAATACAAATCATAACCTAAACAAAAATCACTTTGATCTCTCTTTGACCGGATGAACAACACAAGAGAAAGGAAAACCCAAAAAAAATTTAAGGTTTTGATTTTTAAGCTTTAAGGTATCGATTTGTTAAACCTCTTTCAATTCAATTAAGTTTTAATCATGTAACAATCATTAAGGATGGATTAGGGTTTTATATTTATGATTAAGTTCTGTAATTAATAATGTAATTAATGGGTTTTAAACATTAAAAATCATTTTTAGGGTTTAATTAGGGTTTAGATGTGAATGATTAGGGTTTATCATGTTAAATTCGTAACTGAAATCTGGGCAGAATTTTAGGTCATCTTGCGAGAGCCATATCTCGGTCATACGGATAGCTTTTATTGATTTTCTTGAGCCTAAAATTATCTACAGAGAGTCTACTTTCCAACCCCATAGGTTTCATGAATTAAAAGTGAGTGGAAGTTAGTCAAATTAATCAAACAAGATTCGTTGTCAAAACTGAGTTTTCAGGGCAGATTCTGAGTTGTGTTTGTAAGGTCAAAAACCATATCAAAACGTCTTTTTAATTGATGGGCTTGCTACTGTAGCATGTTCATGATGTTTATGATTTTCTGGAATTTTTGTAGAATTTTCCTAAGTGTTTAAATGGGTCTGCTCAAGCTAAACTTTTTGAAAGTCGAATCAGGTCATATTATGGACACTTTGTGATGTTGAATTTTTATAAAATAGTTAGACTCATTATTATTTTTTCTAAAAAATCATAGAAGCTCACAACTCATTAGGGAGCTATGGGATGTAAGGAAAAGAAATAATTAGGTGTTTAAGTATTTTATTTAGAGTCATCTTGTGACTATAAAAACGGGATAAAATGCAGAAAGTTGAGAAGTAAGGTTTGTGAGGTAATTTGAGGTTAGCAAGTATGAGGAGTATATAGAGAGTTGAATTAAGATAGGATATAGATTATCCATCGTTGTGATTGTTACGTCGACTTGGGTGTGTGACCTAATCGATGGTAACATATGTGTGTTATTTTGTTTAGATTCTTTGCAAGGTTAATTGAAGAGTTTGGATTTGCTTTGCATCGAGGTGAGTTTTACAGTCCCACTTTTTACTTATTTTGGGATGGAAATGATGCAAAACTGTTTTTGAATTATGAACCGTGATATGTGTTTTTAAGTGTCGAACTATATGATTGCTATGTGCTATTGCTATGTGTTATGAATTGTGGTAAGGCATGTGCATGTGAGAATGGCATGGCCTAGTGTGAACCCAAACGGACTTAGCTAGTCAAGTGGGTTAGTCTTGCGCGGAGATAGATTGTGGGACGGAGGGGTACGATCCACCCTAGATAATTGTGAATTTTGGTTTGTGATAGAATAGCCATGCATATATGTTCGTAAATATTGTTTTTGTTGATCGCGGTGTCATATGTGTGTCTTAAACCTGTAACTCTCACCAACAATTATGTTGACGTTTTAAGCATCATTTTTAGGTGAGCAAAACGTGTGAAGAGTTAGGAAGAGGAGTTAGCTGGACCATAGGCTTGCATGCGGAGTCTATGATTTATCTGTTTTAGTTATCAATTGAACTTGTCATGTTTTGTTCTTCATGCATTATATGTTGGATTTTTGTTTTGGGCGTTGTCATAACACGCTTTGATTTTGGAGTTTAATAAATGTCATTTTTAGTTTTCTCTATTTTGACGCCTTGTGTTGTGATGATGCCTATTGATCATGCCTTGCGATTCCGCCTTGGCGGGGTGTGACAGGAATGAATATTACTGCTTTCTTGATGGTTTTTTAGGATTCTTCCAAATCCTGATCGCACCCGAAGATCAAGAAAAGACAACATTCACTTGTCTTTATAGGACTTTTTCTTCCCGATGACTGTCGTTTAGATTATGCAACACACCAGATACTTTTCAAATTTGCATGACGGCAATTTTCCACGACATGGTGGAAGACTTTATGGAAGTATTTATGGACGACTTCTTGGTATTCGGTAACTCTTTGTTGTCTAGCTAATTTAGATAGAATGCTTGCTAGATGTGAAGAAACCAACCTTGTGCTGAATTGATAAAAATGTCATTTTATGGTAAAAGAAGGAATTGTTTTAGGACACAAAATTTCTGGGGCTGGAATTGAGGTTGATAGAGCTAAAATCGATGTGATAGCTAAATTGCCATACCCAACTAACATGAAAGGGGTGGGAAGCTTTCTAGGGCATGCTAGATTTACCAAAGGTCATAAGAAACTTTGTTTCGATGATTCTAAACTAATGACCCAGCTTTTAATAAAAGACGCAAAGTTTGATTTTTTTAATGATTGCAAAACGGCATTTAACATTTTGAAAGAAAAACTAATCACTACGCCTATCATAATATCTCCCGATTGGAACGTGCCCTTTGAATTAATGTGTAACGTTAGTGACTTCGCTATTGGAGCTGTGTTAGGACAATGAATAGACGGGAAATTTAAACCAATTTATTATGCCAGCAAAACTCTAAATAATGCCTAAGAGGATTACACCACCACTAAAAAAGAACTTCTTGCAGTTGTTTTCTCTTTTGATAAGTTTCGTCCATATCTTGTCTTATCAAAAACCGTTATCTATATTGATCATTCAGCTTTGAAGTATTTGTTAAGCAAACAGGATGCCAAACCAAGGCTTATAAGGTAGGTTCTGCTTCTTCAAGGATTTGACATTGAGATTAAGGATAAAAAGGGGCAGAAAACTTAGTTGCGGATCATTTGTCAAGACTTCAGAACCCTAACTTGGGAACATTCACGGAAGAAGAAATTATTGATAACTTTCCCGACGAACATCTGATGATATTGAAAACCAAGACAAATGAGGACGAACCATGATATGCTGATTATGTTAATTATATCGTTGGAAAAATTGTGCCTCCAAATTGGACACCTGAAAAAAGAAGAAGATTTTTCTCTCAAGTAAAAAATTATTTCTTAGATGAACCATACGCATTCAAGCTATGCCCGAACAATATAATGAGGCGGAACTTCTGAGATGATATCTTGAAATTTGCACATTGTCATTCTAGAAGACCAACTGGGGATCGAGTGCATCAATTACTGGAAAGGAAAGTCTAGAGCAGGATCTTTGCCTACATCTTTAAAGATGCAAAGATTACGTAATGAGATGATCATCAGAGATTGGAAACATATCATCAAAAAGTGAGATGCCACAGAACAATATTCAGGTATGTGATTAGTGGTTTGACATATAGGGTTAGACTTTAATGGGAACCCTTTTCCTACCTCAAAGGGAACAATATATACGGTGGCAGTTGATTATGTATCAAAATAGTCAAAGCTTAAGCACTTCCTACATAACGATGCTCGCGTTTGATACGTATGTAAGAAGGCTATTTGCAAATTTGGAGTTCACTAAAGCTTAATTATGATCGTGGTACAACATATTTTGTAAACTCTCAACTAGAAAAAAAAGCCTTGCAAAAGTACGAGTAATTGCATAAGTTATCAACACATATCACCCTCAACTAATGGCAACCCGAATGACAAATAAAGCTAGCTACAAACGATCTTGGATGCGTTTAATTGTGACATAATTCTACGTGTCTAGGTCTTAGGAAGAAGTAACGCCTAAGTCTTAAGAATGATATGCCGCTTCGAGATAAGTAATCATTGCACTAAATAAACAAACCAACATTTTGATTAGATTAATAATGGTTAATACAGTTTTCTTATATTTGGCTAGACCGCTCTTTTATCTTCTGTTAATTTGCTTGCGTGTGTTTTAGTGTCTTGAATTGGTTTTAGTCATCACTAAACTTGTGCTAGTCTCTTAGGCTGAAAACCCCCCTTATCCATTAGATTTAGGATTAACATAGGTTTAGCATAGGTTTAGCATAGATTAGACTAACTTAGAATAGAAAAACCAAAGTATTAATAAATTGAAAGTGTTCTTCGCTCTTAGTGATCGACACCCTACTTACCACGAAACTCTCATCGATCAGGTACACTGCCCGTGAAAAGTGTTGTTTTAGGTAAAGTCGGCAAAATATAAATTTAAAACTTGAATCATAATTTACAACCACACAACGACACATCACCCCTCTAGAGCCGTTGAAACCTGGGATGGATTGAAACAAACTTTCATACGAAGATTCTGCCCACCTTCTGTAACCTTCAAACGTCTAGGAGAAATCCACAACTTCAGACAAGACGAAGGGGAATCTTTGTACCAAGCATGGGAGAGATATAATGACTTACTCTTCAACTGCCCATCTCACGACCTCAACGAATGCCAAAAAGTTAACACTTTTTACAATGGTCTTAGATATCATACTCGACAAACCCTAGATTTACAAGGTCTAATTCTAGGACTTTCCACTACAAAAGCATTAGAGTCGATACAGAAAATGGCCGAAAACTCTCATAAATGGCACAATGAGGAAAGCGATAACAATTTAACCCCGCTTATGATCATAGCGGAGAAACTCAAAAGTCTTAATCACGACATGGGTAGCTTAAAAGAGAACGTTCGAAAGATTCACAATGGTCCTCAATGTGAAGAATTAAAAACCATGCGAACCATCAAAAAAACAACGTGGGGTTTACCAAAAATATAACGCCTAATCTTGGCCTTAGGGAGACCTTTGAACGCTATCTGCATGAATCATACAAAAGACAAGAGGGCCTAGACGAATGGATTAAGCTATTTGTCTAAAAGACTGACCAAGACCTCATGAGGCATAACGCTGCAAACAAAATCCTAGAAGAGAGAGCCACTTTCCTTGCTCATACTATATCCATCAACCAAGCCAATCAAACACCGATAACCCATCCTGCTTCTGACATCACAAAATTCATTAGGCAAGAATGCGTGATGAAATTAGAACCGTCGCATGATATACCTTTTACGAAGGTAGAGACTTTTGCTGAGAAAGTAAAGAGAATGATCATTAAAGATAATGAAAATAGGAAAAAAATTCTTAGAAAGTTAGAAAGTGAACCTGTTAACACTCCTTTAGTTAATGCTATCCGAAAAACTCCAAATTACACAAGATGCTTACAAGAACTGGTATCCAACAAAACAAAAATCGAGGAGTTGTCTATGGTAAAATTAAATTCCCGTTGTTCAGCCATTTTACAAAACGAGCTCCCACATAAGAAGAAGGATCCCAAAAGTTTTATCCTACCCTGTGTCATTGGCAATACCACTGTGATGCCATTTTCCACGTTGAAACGATTAGGTCTAGGAAATCCAAAGCCAATTAATATGATGATTGAAATGCCTGACAAGTCCATGTAGTCTCCAAAAGGTATACTTGAGAATGTGCTGGTAAAAATTCACAACTTTATTTTTCTCGTTGATTTCATTATACTTGATATTACTGAGCACGATAAAGTCCCCATAACCTTATGAAGGCCTATGCTAGCTACTGCACATGCTAAAATTGACGTATTCAGGAAAAAAGATTTCTTTGGAAGTAGGAACAGAGCAATTTGTTTTCAATGCCAACAATTGAACGAGCCCTTTAACTATCTCATCGGTTTGTGTTATAAATGATTACCGAGTAATCGATGACCTAGGGGGCCCTGAGGATTTAAAAGAAGTCCTAATGAACAAAGACATAAACGGAGATCTAGGAAATTTTCTTGAAGAAAATGAGCTATTGCCTAACTTTGATCATCAAGAAGCCATATCCTTCTCCCCTAGTAGCTCTTTAGAAATTACTAAAGATTCCTTTGGGACATCTCAAGACTCAAATAATGATATGAGCATAGGCGATTTTAAAATCAACGATCTTTGGGATGATCTGGATCCTAGAATATTAACTAGAGACAATGATCAGACAAAACCTGAATTCTTCGGTACAGGGAATAGGGTTCACCAACATAACCCATATAATCTTCAGGTTACGTGTAAGATAGGGTTTGTAAATTTTAATCCTTACATTAACTCAGATTGCTTATTTAACATAATATCAAGAGCAACTTACAACACTATTATGACTCATGAACTCGTCCACACCGAAAATAATATAGTTGGTCTAGCACAGAAACTAAATGTGTTTATAGGTTACCATACATTTTTAATTAACTTCATTGTTGTAGAAAACATTTGCGAGTTTGTTGAAAAAGGACTTACTGAAGTCCTGTTTGGTAAGCCATTTAAGGATAACATTGGATCAGGGGAAGATTTAAAAGGAGGTGTTATATGGTTCAAGATAGGAAATGATAGAACTATATTTAACATGCCTCGAGCAAAAAAGAAGATTCGGGAAGTTGACTACTAAACAACATAGTATGATGCCACCTATTCTGAAAATCAGTAACGAGGATATGGCTAAAGGGATACGTCAACCTTATAAAAAAATAAGGGAATTTTATAAGATGCTTAGAATTAAGGGATGAATATAAGCAGGATCAGGAGATGATTGATTGGATTAGAAGGGGACTTAAGTGTCCCAAAGGAGCAACGTAGAGTGGGGGTGAGTCTAACTTAAAGACTCGTTAATAAACAAAAGTGGTTGTCGGGAGACAACCCGTCTTTTTATCAATAAACTTATCGTTCCGCATTTTAGTTGGTTTGTACATTTCTCACTTTATTTTGCAGGTTCTTTCAGCAAAGAAGTCGAATTTGAAGTTATCTCGACTCATAATCATGTGGTTTTTTTTGGGTAAAAGGGACACTACCCCGGTAAAATATATTACTCCAAAAAAACGTTGAAGTACAATGGATATAGGTAGTATTTACGACGTAACCATAGCTGTTATGCTGTAATCATTAAAAATACGGCGTAACCTTCTTCTGTTTTACGCCATAACAAGTTTTATAAAACCACATGGTTACGACGTAACTCTTTAGGTTACGCCGTAATCTCTTTCTAAAAATCCTTCAAAAATAAGTTTGAATAATTAACAAACCGGTATATTTTAAATGTACTTTAAATGAACTTTGTTGGAGTGTTCTCTGGAAACCCTCACGAGACTTCACTCGTCCACTTGGGCCACCAAGTGGTTTAAAAGTCTTGTTGCATTCGCTAAATGCAACCGTGATTCCTACGAAAGTGAGTTAGTTTTCTTGTACATTTTTTTGTAGCATTTAATGCATTTAGGTTTTTTTAGTGATTTCAGAGGAAACGAGGTTGCTCGAGAGGCGCTTAATGGGAATTCATCCCATGTCGCCATCATGTGAAGCTTGGAGCAATACTCAGGGGAGTTTCTTGTTTTAATTCTACTCTTATTCTTGATTTTTCATTTCTTTTATTGTACAACAAGGACATTGTACAAACCAAGTGGGGGGATAGGAGTAGAATTACCACTGTGACCTATATTTGCCTTTGATTTTCTAGTTTCTTTGAAAAATAGTGCCAATATTAATTTTTGACATGTTTTTTTTTACTGAACTAGATTAAATCATTGTCGAATGCACATTTACCCTTTATTTCTATTGGTAAGGTTAAGCCTGATGATTCCATTTTCATCCATATTACAAAAAACCTACCAAAAATATGAGTGTGCTGGTAGTATTATAGACTTTAAAACTTGGCATGTACATCATTTCGAGACCTAATTGATTAATAGGAATA
>BQNB010092321.1:14200-26647 GCA_026074375.1 Tanacetum coccineum | reverse complement strand
AAACCGATCAGACATGATCCAAACCAACCTGAATAAGCCTATTTGGGTTGGGTCATTCGGGTCAATAATCTTATTCGGGTCAACCCGACAAACTCGAGTTCTAAATAAGGTCGGTTAGCCTCGACTCGAAATAACCTAACCCAACCAACCTGACTCGACTAACACCTTTACATTGTAAACATATTGAAGTAATTATTTTTTTAATCATTATATATATATACTATATATTTGGTATAAAACTACGTCGTTTTGACGTAGTTGCTACAGTACCGGCCCATTGGGCTCTCACTTTGGGCCGGCCCATTTGACTTTTTTTTGACGTAGTTGCTATAGTACCGGCCCATTGGGCTCCCACTTTGGGCCGGCCCATTTGACTTTTTTTTTTGGTTTTTCTTTTTCTTTAACTAGGCAACTTGAAAAAAAAAATTACTGAGCACAAAATAGGAAACAAAATTACAAAAGTACTTATTTATTCATATCAAAAAATATCCACGACATAAGACCAAACACATGAGACCAAACACAAGCTCATATAAAAAAAAGAAAATATTGCACAAAATAATAATAAAAAAATTGCTCAGCACAAAATAAGAAAAAAAATTACAAAAGTATTTATTTATTCAGATCAAAAAATACCCACGACATGACGGTCAACACATAAGCCCATATAAAAAAAACTGTTAAACATAAGACAGGAAAAAAAAACCGCACAAAAAAAAAAAAAAAAATTAACGCCCCGCATCAACGCGCGGGCAGCCATGCATAACACATATTTACCAAAATATCATAAAAATCTATGCTAAAATAAACACCGCCGCGCAGCAACGCGTGAGCAACTACGTTTGTTCTATTTATATTCAATTGACCTAACCCGATTTAACCCGAACTCGACCAGTCAACCCGACTAACACCCCCTAGTCGCGCTAGACAGATTAATTAAACGAATTTCCCTTTAAAGATTTGATTCTATAAATGACCGACAGGAATATACATACGAACGATGCCTGAGCATATTATACAGAAGAGCTTTGAAGTGAAAGACGCAAGCGCATACTGACATACTACATAAATATATAGTCACTCTTGTATAATAACGAAAAGGTCTATTATCTATGTCTCTATATGTAAAGTGAAATAGCTCGCAAGATGGCAGAGACATTCTTTCCTTTGAGAGCATATCTGTAGTGTGAACACAAAAATAAAACAAGGTAGAAGACGACAATGATTTTTCTACAATTACGAATACCCGCAAATAATTAACCAGCCGGATCTACCCAACCCAAAACACAACCATTTAACAGACATACGGTATAGTCACTCTGACTGAGTTGCCGCATCAAGTCGTGGTCTCCTTTGCAAGAGCCACCATTCCGGTAAGTGCCTAAGCACTCTACTAGACATGTGCGAGTCACTCACTCTCGCAGCCTCCAAGAATCTTGCATACGCTCGAACATAACGCTGTGCTCTAAAACCTGCCGAGCTCAGTATGTAATCATCACTCGCCTTCACATAATCCAACTAATGGAAACCAAAACCATGCTCCTACTACTTTTCTTAACCATCATCTACTTTACTACGGCCTTTGCAGCGGTCAAGCCAACCTCCTCGAGTTTTATCAAAACCTCATGTGCCCAGGCCACTTACCCGGCCTTATGTGAACAATCACTAACCCCTTTTGAAAAAACAATTCAAAAAAGCCCAGGTCAGTTGGCAAGGACCGCTGTGAGCGGTCTCTGACTCTTAGATCTCAGAGCTTGTGATAATCTCGTCGCTGCACTCTCCACAGCTTACTTAAACAACAGTGTATCAAGAGTGAACTCAATAAGACTGTGCGAGAGGACAAAGTCGATAATCAACCTACGATGAGCATTTCATAGCGTCTGTCGGATACTACTGGTAGAGTTCTGTTCGTTCATGAAGATACGAAAGATCAAAGTACCCTCCCTATGGTTCTGGTGGGTTTATTGCTAGAACTGACTCTCGCGCTTGAGCGCGAGAGATCTCGCTCAGCGTTTATCATATCGGCGAATCGCGAGGTCACGTTTATATCAAATCAATGTAGTAGAACTAAATCTGCGCTTAAGAGGACATTAGAGGTTGCTACTAGAGAAGGATTTATTTCATGCAGTAGATGTGTCTTCCTTCACTGTAGATACAGAAGATCGTGTGGGAGTTCATTTGGCATATGAGTAATGTTCAAACATGGGTCAGTTCAGCTTTGACAGATGAGAATACTTGTATGGATGGGTTCGGTGGTAAGGTGATGGACGGTCGGGTCAAGTCTTCGGTTCGGGCTCAGATCACAAGTGTGGCACATGTGACTAGTAATGCTTTAGCACTTGTTAACAGCTTTGCTCAGAAGCATTAGTTAATGTTTGGACCATTTTAATAAGTGGTCCATTGCCACCGAGCACCAATGAAGGGAAGTTAAGTGAAGTGAACCTTTTTTTTTGTTTTATAAGTTAAGTAGCTTGGTTAACCCAGTCGGGTCGGGTCAGTTTCATCTTTTTATGGATGTGAAAGATGTATAAATACGAATATATATATTTTTGTCTTTAGTATCTTGTTTACATTATGGTATTCCTTGCTAAAAAAAATAAAATAAAATATTATGGTATTCTTTTTTTGGACGTGAGTTAAAATTGTGTCTGTGGTTTGGCGGTATTACAGGTTTAATTTTTTTTGTCTCTGATTCGGTCACTGTGTGATTTTGATATGTAACGAATCAGGTCTATTTCGACACAAAATGACCAAATTACCTTCTCTTAAAAAATAAATAGACAGGATGAAGGTGGGGGCATTTTGGTCATTTCACTATCACTTAACGACAGAATTTAACAAAATTAGGTAAATTGAACTGAATTCGAAACATGTTAAAACCACAGTGACAACAAATCGCATAGACCATTAATGCAGTTTACTCTTAAAAAAATGTGTTAGTGACGTAAGTGAACCTAACGTTCTAATTATAGTGTTAGGAGCATGGAAGGGTCAATAAACAATCGTATTGTCTGGACTCATTTGGTTTGGAGTCGTTAAAGGCGTGCATGAACAAATGATGATGGATTTGTTGTAGATCTTAAATGTGATTTAACAAAATAAAATTATCAGGTTATTATTTTATGCTTAATGATTTTTGTTGTCGCATACTTGTGACTTTTTCTATGTTGTTAGATATTCTAGTGTACTTTTACATTTGAAGTAATAATTTCAACGTTTTGTCTTTTAGCTTTTTTTTTTAACTATTGTTTTTGACATTTTGGCCGACTTGGTGGTGCATTATTTTAGAGTGTTGGTACATAAGCATGTGCAATAAATTTGACAAAATTAGTTGAAAAAGAGCAGTCGATACTCGAAAAATGGGAATGCAACGAGTAAAAAAAGAGAAGGGCAGACGGTGGCAGTGGAGCCCAAGTACAAGTGATTGACATTGTGGGCCCTACCCATGTGTTGTGCATAATTGTTAGCCCTTTTTTTATATAATTTCTTTAAAAAGTCCAGAATACATGGGTTGGGTTGTCACCTACCTAATTTAAAAACTCTCTTAATTTTATCACTTGTTTTCTTTCAAACATTAAATTTTCAGGCATCTTCACAAGTACACTAATTTGATAGTTACAAATTAATTTATGCCGGTCACAGCAGCTAGACAATTTACATTTTTTCAGTTATCTATTTTTTTTTTTTGTTTCGACATGCGACAAATTTGGCACAATGTAATGACCGACATTAGAAGAAAATATACCTCACAAAAATACATTCTGTATAAAAAGAGTAAGCCAAATGTTTCTTTTATTTTAATAGCTTGACTTTGTATGTTTTCTGTATCTAGCCTTAAAACTCTTAAGGAGCAAGTAAAATTTAATCAAAAGTTTTAATAAGTGGATTACATATAATTAAATCCAAGTGTTAAAACTCAAATTCAACTAGTTCTACACTTTTGGAGCAAAAAGTGGGCTAAATATCTGTTGAAGACTGCATACTCTTAGCAGAAATAAAGATGAGAAATGTTAGTTCAATGTGATTCAGTGTGAACCTAACCAACCAATAACCAGTATGTATTTTGTCTTAGAATACTTACTATGTTGTTTGGACATAGTTCGTACAACCTTAATAACCCACAATGTTGACCACTCGACGTACATATAACATGAGATGTAGGTTCGACTCTTAATAAATAACAGGAAGGCAATGAGGAATGAGTAGCTTTTACGCATTTAAAAATTTGGGATATGATTAACAGTTGGTCCAAGGCTACTTTTAATGGCAGTAGAAAGGCCTTTTTAAGCAGTTGATGATATATGGACCACATCAAAGAATCCAAGGCCCAACTTAAACCAAACTTCACAAGTTCACATGAATAAATTTGATATTTCTCACACGTTAGCAAGTTTTTCAAGATCCAAAATCCTAAGATTGTTTTTGCTTTTGTAAAATGGAGATCGAAGATGGGCAAATTTTTAATAGTTTTTTGTATTATTATATAAATTTACGCATTATTATATATCTTAAACACAAAATTAAATAAATATTTATATAAATTTTGATTAACAAATGTTTAAAAAGATTAACATGTCGTTTTTAAATATTACAAAACATAATCCATAAATTTATAGTTTTTTATTTTGTGGTTCGAGAAAAGTAAGATCAGATGTGATTAGATCTTAAGATACTATGGTTAAGATCGAGAACCTATAAGATCTTAAGCTTGCAAATATCCTATATGTAAGATCCGGATTGTTTTTGCTTTGCAGTATCATACAATCATAAGATTCTAATATCAGGATTGGGATCTTAACAACCATGCAAGTTAGTGATCATAATCGTCACTAGTCTTTTGGCAACCCAAACCCTATATTTGGTTGGCTGTTTTGCTTCTTTTTAATGTGATTGATGGACATCTAATGTTTTATGACAGTACTAATAAGTCAATTTGTTAGCCATATTTCAAACTCTTTGGTGCTCCAAGCTTATATTTATTAACTCCAATTTTCAAATAAGGTTTATGTTTTGTGTATGAGAATAACATTAACATATATGATGCAGCATAAACCATATTTGGTGCTCCAAGCTTATATTTATTAACTCCAATTTTCTTTCATAAACATAATCACCTCCTAGCGCAGTTGGCCACCAAGCCATCCCTTAGAGCTTGGGAGGGGGTTTGGTCTTGGGTTCGAGTCTCGCAAGAGACAATGAAAATCCAAGATTTTCCTCCTTAGTGCGAAGCCGTGAGTCTAGGGATTTCCCTAGTGGTTCGGGTCCCGGGGCCTGCCCGTTATGGATGGTATAACTCGGGGGTCAGATTTCAGTCGAGATTGAGGTGCCGTTCTAAAAAAAAAAAAAATTACAGAAGAAAATGATATGCATTATGATTTCTATGATGTTTCACATATCGCGTTTACTTTTATTTTACACATGCCGATAAACTTCGTGTCTATAAGGTCGTCTAGAATTGTTACTATTATATTGGAAATATTTTTGAGTACAAAAGATTGGCTTCTCGTAAATCCTTATTTGAAGGTTGTTAACGACTCTCTATACTCAACATCTTAATTAAATAAACTATATGCTTCAATCTATAATATCCTTGGTATTCTTTTTTTATTTCTTATTCGTGTCCTACTATGTGGAATAACATCTTCTGCGAATAAGGTTGTCAACATTCACAATTAAAGAATATTGAACTTACGTGTAAGACAAGCATCAAAAGTGGTATCCCCTTAACTTAAAATAGATACTAGTATCATTTATGTTTTTAATGAAAAATTTGCCAAAAATGCTTGTTTCTTATACCAAAAATGCTTGTTTCTTAACTCAACTAAGTAATCAGAATCATTCATCGGAATTCATGATGTATTATTATATGTGAGCACTAAACACAAGATCCCCAAAAACCTCGATTAATCACTTAAAAATTACCCAAACTATAGTAGTAAGCAGAACATGCATTGAAACTTGCGTACATTATCATATAGATTAACTTACATATTTTACAAACATGCATCAACTTATCATAGTAAAAGAAAACACGAAACTAAAAATAGATCAACGGTTATAGAAATAAATATTAATTTCAAACTGATAAATGGTTAATGAGATACAATGCATTGCTGCTAACTCTTGCAAGACTCACAATACTGTTCCTTATCTTCTTATAAACAGCAGTGCTAACGTTAACTTTCCTATCGGAAAAGCCATCAAGGCAAGAGTTCTCATCAGTGATCGCAGCACTAGTCCACGTCTGAGCGTTAGAGATCACAAAGTTCTTATCATAAGATTTAGAAATACCCGATAGTGCCTTTAGGGAATCTTTTATTTCACTCATCGAGTCTTTAAGGTCACCAATGCAATCTTTAAGGACTGCAGCCTCAAACTTTGTGATCTTTTTAGTTTTGGATAACTGAGAGACGGTTGTGAGGGTTGCATTCGCGGATCTGAGGCTAGTGGTCACGAAAAGTGCTCAAGTTCTGTTCTTTTGCTGAGTGTAACTAAATTTTAGGCGGCTAGTCGTGACTTAGTCCGAGGAATCTTTGTACTCTCCTTTTTTCTCCAATAGATCTACTTTCCTAATGTTATATGTCCTGTAATCATATACTTCAAGAATTGATAAGCTTAATTTAATGTTAAGTCTGTTACGTTTAGATTTTGTTGTTACCCGCGTAAGTTTTTGTATATGGATGTTAATTATAGCATGTTTGTTGTTGTGAAAATGTAATTGATCGTGATTAGCTTTATTTAATTGATTATCGTAACTAACTAATCAATTTTCAACTAATTACTGTTCAACTCTATTAAATTTCAGGTTTTTGAGCAGAATTTGAAGATAAATGATTCGGGTTCTATAAGAATACAACTAATGGTGATAATGATTAATGATCGCCCATTCCTGGTTAAAGGAATGGGTAACTACAAATTTTTTGGAGTAAACAGGTTAAGGCTTCTTTTTCTTGACAATCATAGTTGTAAACGATTTTTTATTAGGATTTAAGGTTGTGATAATTTCATTTCTTCGTATTATGCTCATGCTTATGTTTATACGTCAAACAGTGACGTATTACTCTAAACTGAAATCGCACTAGCCTGCTTCAGTCTGGTCCTAGTCTTTTTGCGCCTCTCACCTATGGCGAGATGTAAGGTTGGCCACCTCAGTTCTGTTTTCATCTTTAACTGCGTTTTATCAAATGTCTTTTCTGTTTGGACAGTAGACTCATATTGCATAATTTCAACTCCATTTTTATGTCCATAAAGCATACTCATGCTTTAACTCAGCCACATGAATTGTGTGTCAGTTTCTTAACTCCTCCCGCATCTCAACCTACTACACGTTTCACACCTTCTTTAATAGCCGAACTTAACACAGCTGAACTTTGTAGCGGAACGTGGGTTCCAAAAATCGAAGAATCGAATAGACAACCATTGGCGATCTTGAGACCAAACTCTTCTCTTAGAGCAGCATTAAATTTGTTTGTGCAAGGTACGTTTTATGCTCATCAGTTGTCCCACTTTATGAAATTGGACTTCAATAACATGAAAACCCACAAGAATCAGTAGTGCTATTCCGTTTCTCATAAACAGATTGTATCCATCTTCACGTATTAAATATCCTTTTTCTTTTGCAGCTGAATTCCCATTGTTGATGACAATGACTCGTTGGATGTTTACTCTCGAAGGTAAATTTATTTTTGTGTCCTTATCAAGTCGAAGCATAGTGTTCACGGAGTTTAACATTGTTATTACCGTGCTGGTTTGCTTCTGACAGTGATATTACTGCTTTGGCAAAGGACGAAACTTATACACACATTAACCTGGAAGAAATGACTATTCATCAGGCAAGTACCGTTTTCTCCATCAGTTTACCCTTTTTATATTAAGTCAAATGAAAAGTTAATCTGGACGAATCAATTTTGACCCATTCACTGATTAGTCAATCCGGGATGGTAAATATTCTGAAAAAAGCATATCAAATGGGTCCGGAGTTGCCCAAAGTCTATGATAATGCATACACACCTGTCTAAGTCGTTTTATTTTAGAAGTAGAATACTATGAACAAAAAGTGTTTTTGTTAAACCCGCCCTGTTTGGCTTATGCAAGAATTACCCGGTTTTACCCGTGATACTACCCCCACCTCTACCTCAATCATATTTTAATTGTTACGAGTGTTTGGTGGCGGTATAATATCTAAGAATTTTCTTTTCCTAGTGCAAATTCGGTATCTGTAGCTAGGACAAGAACCATACTAACTTATGGGACAGAAGGACAAAGACGCCACATGTGCCTACTTTCTGATTCTCTACATAAAGTTATGGAAATATTAAATATTAGGAACCCCGCTACTTGCTTTCCTGTTATATTTTTAAGTTTCTGATAAAATTTCATGTATTTAGTTATATATCTGTGCACAGTGTATAATTTTGTATTGACTCGATGTGGTTGGTCAGGGGTGAGACGTATTTTGACTTGTGATTGTGGAGGCTAGAAATAAACGAGCAGAAGGTATCATTTCTTTAGGTGACATATTCAGGATTCTGCTTAGCCAATGGATGTTATGCAGCAGCAGTCATAATTCTTTCAAGCTTACAATTGCAATTTTGGCCTTACGTTTATTTAGCCTCAAGAGCAATGGCGTATAAATCTCAACAGTATTTCGTTCGTT
The DNA here is from genome assembly GCA_026074375.1 of Tanacetum coccineum. Lineage (NCBI taxonomy): Eukaryota > Viridiplantae > Streptophyta > Magnoliopsida > Asterales > Asteraceae > Tanacetum > Tanacetum coccineum. The sequence continues at coordinate 17,991 of BQNB010092321.1, read as the reverse complement.
CATCACCTTTTTTTACCATTTGTAAAATTAGTAATTGTAATTAAACTTGTTATGTAAGATTTGCATTGCTATAGTTTTTAGATTTTAGTTTATTTGCAAAAACATTTAAGCAGTAAAACAAAAACCAGATTTTTTTTTTGTTATATGCTGATAATTAGTGACGACTTATTTGGTCTCTAACTATGTAGTATGTGACGACTATCTCGTCACTGATAGTAAATAACAGTGACGACTTTTTCGTCACTTCTGTTGCTGTGACGAAATTTTTCGTCACTAACTGGGGTAAATGGTGACGACTATTTTCGTCACGGAGCAGTGACCACGTATATTTTCGTCACTTAACTGATGTAGTGACGGAGCTATAGTGACGACTGGTGACGAAATTGATTTTCGTCACTAGATCTCTTTGTGACCAAATTTTACATTGTTAGTGACCAAACTCGTTTTGTCACTAAAGGTCAATTTTCTTGTAGTGAGCTCCAAGCTTATATTTATTAACTCCAATTTTCTTTCATCAACATAATCACCTCCTTCTTGATCATAATAATAATGTTCATCTCCTTTTCTAGGAATTACAGAAGAAAATGATATGCATTATGATTTCTATGATGCTTCACATATCGCGTTTACTTTTATTTTACACATGCCGATAAACTCCGTCTCTATAAGGTCGTCTAGAATTGTTACTATTCTCGTAAATCCTTATTTGAAGGTTAATTGTTAACGACTCTCTATACTCAACCTCTTAATTAAGTAAACTATGCTTCAATCTATAATTTTTTTTTATTTCTTATTCGTGTCCTACTATGTGGAATAATATCTTCTGCGAATAACGTTGTCAACATTCACAATTTAAAGGATATTGAACTTGCGTGTAATACAAGCATTAAAAGTGGTATCTCCTTAACTTAAAAAAGATACTAGTTTCATTTTTTGTTTTTAATGTAAAATATACCTAGACCAATTTTCAAACATACGAGTTTATTTACCTACAAATTTATAAATACGTAACAATATGTAACAAGTTGAGTTTAATAAATGTAAACAAACAACCAGATTCAGTAATTTGAATCATTCATCACAGTTCATGATATTATATGTGAGCACTAAACACGAGATCCCTAAAAACCTCGATTAATCACTTAAAAATTACCCAAACTATATAGTAAACCAGAACATGCATTGAAACTTGCGTACATTATCATAAAGATTAACTTAACTTACATATTTTACAAACATCAACTTATTTTAAAGAAAAAGAAAACACCAAACTAAAAATTGTACGTACGAACTGATGCAAAAAAAGGAAACAAAAAATAGATCAAAGGTTATAGAAATAAATATTTCAATTCAAACTGATAAATGGTTAATGAGATACAATGCATTGCTGCTAACTCTTGCAAGACTCACAATACTGTTCCTTATCTTCTTATAAACAGCAGTGCTAACGTTAACTTTCCTATCCGAAAAGCCATCAAGGCAAGAGTTCTCATCAGTGATCGCAGCACTAGTCCACGTCTGAGCGTTAGAGATCACAAAGTTCTTGTCGTAAGATTTAGAAATACCCGAGAGTGCCTTTAGGGAATCTTTTATTTCACTCATCGAGTCTTTGAGGTCACCAATGCAATCTTTAAGGATTGCAGCCTCAAACTTTGTGATCTTTTTAGTTTTGGATAACTGAGAGACGGTTGTGAGGGTTGCATTCGCGGATCTGAGGCTAGTGGTCAGGGCGACTTTGACGAGTGTAAGAGGGTTTGTCTTAACGGTCGAGGCGTAGGGGAGGAGGGATTTCAAGCAGACCAAAGGGTACGTAGCCGAGCTGCATGAGGTTTTTACGAAAGTTGAGTATGTTTTTTGTTGAGCAACGTCTGTGGTACATGAAACTGTTGTAAGAAATAAGGTTATTAATATGAGAAATTTGGAATCCATTTATTTGTGTTTGTTTTGGATTATGTTTTGGTTGATGGGAAGGAGCCACGAAGTCGCTATACAATTTATAGGAGGCAATAGACGAATCAGATTTAAGGTTCTGTATATTTAATTGTTTCATGAAACTAAATCTTAGTTGGTCTAAATTTATAGTAAAATAGTATTAGCTATTCATGCGTAAAGCATTACCAGTAAAAACTGTAAAAAATTTAACATTTAGAAATTGTCTACCATCATAACGTACGTAATACATTATTTACTCCATACTGAATGTATTTAGCCAACATCTAAATAAAAATGATGGAAGAGGAATTATATATGCTACGTAATGTTTATCCAGATTGTAAGATTGTGCAATCTTATGATTTTGATAATCAAAAGCGTCGCAAGTTTACATGAGATCGATCGCTTGAAGCATGGGATTAGGAGAATGTATAATTCAAGATTAACCATAGGATCTTGTCGATTGATCTCGCATGACCATTCAACACACTGTCATTACCACTAGATGAAACATACTCTAAAAATAGCTGTTCACGTTTTATCTACATACAGACTTGATCTCTTGTGATGCATTAAGTAAACTTGGCACGCAAGTTTACATCAGGGACTGAGCACGTTTTAGTAATTTTATCGGTCGTTGTGTGTTTGGCCTACCCGGTTGTGACACACGAAATGTCAGTGTTTATGTTTAAAAGTTTGAGTAATTTTTTATGTTGTACAAAATGAACATGTAGTTTTCTGCTCCGTACGTGTTCACAATTTCGTACAACAAACAAGAAACTTCAAATTTAGATGGGTATCGATCTCTATATGTTCATCGACCACATATAGTTATAATCACTATCGAATTTTACCATATGTCTCATTTTCATCGTTAGACATATCTTTATATGGATTTTACGCATACAAGTAACTCTATATTATATGATAAAGCAACTAAGAAATTGAACTTAGACACTCGAAATTATTGATGTGTTATATGATAAAAAAGCAGAGAAGTTGAACTTTGACATTCGAAACCATGATCTGATGTGAGGATTTTATGAGTTGTGATTCTAGCTAGCTAGCCAGGCCATGTGGGATTATTGTAGGTAAATGATAGAGTCCATGTGGATATAGCACAGCCTAAAGTAACGTGGATGGACATGATCGATCTACCTATGTATGCAACAAAGTCAAACAGATCGATCTGGAACCTCAAATTAACACATCCACACTTTGTCTCACGTGACCAATCGTGAATTGCTGCTTGACAAATGCCGCATCTCATGGCATCGAATGAATGCACCATAAAATATGATATAGGGCAATAATATAACATTACTATAGCTTAATAGCTTATCAGTTATCACCATGTTCTTGACAGCTCCTCCTCATCTCTCTTACTTATCAGTTATCACCAAAACTATTATAATGAGTATATTGGGCTAGGCCTGTAATGGGTTTAAATAACTTCCTTTAATTATTTGGGTTATAAGTTATCAGCAGCCCATGAATGATCGAGTTGATAAAAACCAAAATTTGGTTCATATAGGTCCAACTATTATTTGTTAATGGTATAGACTTGGAGTATCGGGTAAGGTGGCGTGGCACCAAGCCATGACCAATCCATGACAATTGACAAATCAATCAAAACCTAACAGCCTAACATCGAACTTGAATTTGAACAATAATTTCTTTTTTTTGGTAAGGGTATCAAACCCGGTAAAATATATTAACACAAAAAAAAACCAGTTGAATACAATGGAATGTGACTGAAATGACACATTAACCTCAAGCCATGCTTGAACTACTAAGAGCCATTAGTGACATACCACTAAGCTAAGCCTCTAATACATTAACAATGACTCCAATGTGAA
>BQNB010092320.1:0-26648 GCA_026074375.1 Tanacetum coccineum | reverse complement strand
TCACTCGAATAATTACCTTAGACCACCCGGTTTCAATCAACCAAATCAAAACCGATACAATCAAAATCAAAATCAAGCGAATTATTAAGCTTCGAACAATCAAAGAAGAGGGCAATATTTCAATCAAGGAAACAACAATTATCAAGCTCCAAATTATCAAGCTCAAGTTGGACCTTTGAATGATCTTTCAAACTACATAAAGACTAATGAAGTGAATATAATAGCTATGCAAAATCAAATTAATAACATTAAATCAGAGTTGAAAATGAATTAAAGACTTCAATGACAAATCAGAACAATGAGAAAAAGAACATGTTAAGTAATTTCTTTCAAATGCAAAATCCCTCGGGTTCGGGATCACTTCCTAGTAATACTGTTGTTAACCCAAGAGGTGATGTGAAATCTATTACCACCCGAAGTGGTGTTGCTTACGATGGACCTTCAATGCCACCAATTCCTTCTCCTCCTCCGAAGGAAGTGGAACGTGAAACCGAGGTGACAAAGGACAAGGTGCAAAATACAAGTTTAGGAAGTACCTGTAACACCCCCATTTTTACAATATAGCAGCGGAAGCTAATCTAGGGTATTACTTCAACAATCATAATCATAGAAAACAACTTTAAAAGAGACGTTGTTGGAAAAATGTAGTTATCATTCATTATAATCAGAGTTTTTACAAAATGCAGGTCCCAAAATCTAAAACATCATGTTTGAATGATAATAGTTCAGCCATCTTCGAGTCCATGCCACTCTGTACCACGACTTGCTCAATTACCTGAGATAAACATGCTAAAAAGGGTCAACATAAAGGTTGAGTGAAATTCATATGTTTGAAATGTAATAATTGAATACAGGTTATTATATGGAAATATTAGCATTACTGGGATAATTATCATGGAGAACATTTAATATAATGGGGAACAATATTATCATGGGAAAACAGTTGAATATTATCATATGGTTGAATGCAAGTGACTATAATGGTAATAATTGCAATGAATACAATTATCATGGAAAATCAGGGTAACATTATTATTGTACCTAAGCTCATGACATCAATACATTAATAGGGAAATCACCATAGTGATATTGGTTAGAGAAAGATGTCCCCGTAGAAAAGATAACTTGCCAAGGTTACCTATTAGGACAAATATAGTGCGTTTGGCTACCCCAAGCATGGGTATACAAACGGGAGCCGTCACCCCCAATAGATCTATTCACAATATTCGCGTTCACTCGCAATGCAAGTAATTAATGATTCATGATATGGAAATAATGGCACTGGAAGCTACTTAGGCAATAATATATCTGGATAGCATACAGTTGGAAAAACACTTGCATTCATGGTTTATAGCAGGTATTACAGGTTTATAAAGTATTGAAATGTGAGGTTATGAACTCATTAAGTCTTTGAAAAGTAATCACATTTTTATAAGATAAACGAGTATGTAAAAATTTTGCTAACCAAGCATGATCCCCCTCGCGGTTTAAAACATGTAAATAGTAGAAACGGCGGATGTTATGAACTATCACACCTGGTAGGTAGATGTAATAAATATTCTGAAATGAAAGCTGACGATCTTATCACAATCTTAACCGGTGATTTTGAAATAGTATAATGATAGTAAATCGCCCACGTACACACAACCTGAGTAGAATAGTCCATGACTAAGGAAGATTGTACTTTAGAACTTTGGTTTAAGAGTTATGAGTTTGATTGAAGAGTTTGGAATTATTGTATCACTGTTCGGGCCATCATAATTCAGAAGTCATTCAGTAAACGTTTGAGGAGCTTATGGCACTTTAAAATTGTAAAACCCCACAACACATTCAGATAACGTAAATACCACATGAAACTCCTTACTATGAAGCTCCCAGTATTGTATACGATATAATCGGTCTTTCAGTGTTTTAATCAATACTGGAAATCTAAGCACGAGAAGCGTTAATTAAAGTTATGTCAAATAATGTTTTGAGCATGATTTTATACTTTTTCAAAATGTTACATTTTAGACCCTAGGGTTTGGAAAATTGCAAGTAGACCCCTGGGTTTGCATTTTTACGACTTTGGTCCTTCAACTTTGTAAGATATACCAAGTAAACCTTGGACTTTGAAAAGTGACATAATAGACCCCTATAGTTATAACTTTGATAAAATGACATATTCAGCCCCTTTAGTTATAAGTTTCAGAAAGTTACGATATATACCCTTTGCATGATATAATTATCAAAACATGTCCAAATTAACCAGCAAGCTTACTTTAAACATTCATTAGACATTTATAAGTTATAATAAACTAAAATATGAAGTTTTAACATAACACAAGTTTAATTTAACGATTCGTTAAGCTAGGAAGTAAAATGGGTCGAATTAGGGTTTCAAAACGTAAACGCATGGGTTTTAAGTTCAAATTCCTTCATTAATCAATAAAATGGTTATTTTAACATTAGTTAAGCATGCTAGGATATATTATAACAATATTTAATGATTATAACATTTAGTTTTAAGAAAAACGCGAAATTAGGGTTTCGGTGTACGGTTTTGGATCAAAACGGAAATGAGCATGAATTCGATAGTTATAGAAAACTTTAAACAAGAGTATATTTAGGATCATAGAACATTATAAGGGTGTAGAGCTGAAGTAGAATATTCAAAACCTGGGTTTGAGCTTCATGATCAAAAAGGTGGAAATGGTCCTTTCTGGTAGGTATTTCCACTGTACGACCTTGTAACTTTACTCCGGGCTTCAATACTTTAGTGGATACGCTTATTGCACTTATAAAATGACCTAGGATCATAATGAGCAAACATATTGCTACCTATAAGGGTTTTATTTGAATTTTATTTTTTTTTTTTTTTTATTTTTATTTTTCTTTTGTTTTTTTATATTTATTTTCTTTTTTTATTTTTTTATTTTTTATTTTTTTTTTTTTCTTTCTCTTTTTTTTTATTTATTTTTTTTTTCTTATTTACTTTTTTTTTTTTTTTCTTTTTTTTGTGGTTTTTTTTTTTTTTTTTTTTTTTTTTTTGTTTTTTTTTTTTTTTTTTTTTTTTTTTTATTTTTTTTTTTTTTTTTTTTTTTTTTTTTTTTTTTATTTTTTTATTATTTTTTAATTTTTTTTATTTTTTTTATAGCGAGAGGAGTGTGTTGGCAATTGGAATGAAGGAGTTATCGGCCCTATTTTATACCCATTTTCAAGATTGGTGAGGTAAGCAAAGCTCTATACATCATATTAGGACATATGGAGGTCTAGATTGGGTGATTAGGAGGGGCTATAGGATGTGTTGGATAGGCTCGAAACTAGCAAGAACGTGGTGGGAACACCATGTGTATGCCGCGGCTGCCATAAGCACAAAAAGAGAGATGTGGCTTCAATTTTGACCATGGAAAGGTATAAGGAGGTGGGTAAGCTGCTTAAGGGTTTCTAGAAGCTTTTTGTGGTGGTGCTTGCACATGGAGGGAAGTTTAAATGGGTCAAAATGGGTCAAGTTTAGCCGCGGGTCTGTTTTGGGTTCGACGGGTTCTTCAAAGGTTTTAACAAGGTACATTGTGTTATAAATGATTAAGGAATGATGAAATAGGTTGTTAAGGTCTGGGATTAAAGTAATTAGCAAAGATTAGCAATTCGTTTGGGTTAAAACGGATTAGAATTGAAGAAATGGGAGTACGGGTTTAACTAGGGCTCGTTTAGGGTTTTCTTGACTTTCTTGGCTTATATTTTGCATACTCTTGATTAGGAATGATGGAATACAAATCCTAGGGCTTATATAAAGTATTTAATGAAATTTTGTCGTTGGTTTAATAGTAATGGGTTGAAAATTGAGAAAACGGGTCAAAGTTACAATTAGGGCATAATTAGGGTTTTCTGGATTCATTAAGGTTTTCTAGGCTTTGATTTCTTACACATTGCTAAGTAAATGATATATGATGATTTGTAAACTTCAATTCTGGTTAACAATGGCCTTATATAGATGATTCTTGGTTGGTTATTTTGGCTAAGAATAGTTTAAACATGAGGCAAACGGGTTAAATGAACAATTTTAGGTAACATTTAGTTTATCGGATATGTTTTACGTACACGTAAGGTAAAATTATGAAGTACTGATGAGATAATGATTGAATAGGCGATTATATATAGTAAAATAAGTTATTACACCTTAATTGAGTGATGGTTTGGTTTACATGGATAAAAGCCAAGAAACAAGACATGTGTTTAAGAAACTCACTCGGATTTAGGTTTAGGGTTTTTGAATAGGTTTTGAGTGGTAAAAAGATGTATGAAAGCTTATGAATAGAATATTTAGGGTTTATATATTGTATATTTAGTGTAGTATCTTGTACAAAAGTGATGGTGAAGAAATTATGAATAAAAATGGAGGTAAAACGGCAATTTTGGAGACCATGCTTAATGACTTGTACATTGAGCTTTTAAGACTTATAAACTTTGACTTTGTAGGGAGTTTAAATTTCAAATGAAATGTTATATTACTTGTACATATGTTTTAGTAGCTTGTACAAATCTTTAGATGTTTACTCTTCATGAGAATTAGGAGTTTTAGAGACATATGACATCTCTCTATGGTTTAAGGCCCGTTGTAGATAAAACGTTGCGAATAGATACAATTATAGGAATAATGTACTTTATGATAAGGATATTATGATATGAATTGACATTTATAGATGTTTGCTGACATAATATGAAGACAGGAATGCCGATAGATAGTTGCGTGAGCTGTCTACTTAGTTATGCAAGTTACATGACATACTGAGATATTAACAATACAAGTAATGTAATAAAGCGAAAAATTTGCCCGTATAATTGTGATAATAGTAAAATAGGTTGATGAAAATTCTTGGGTTGTTATATCATCTTTCTACAATAATCCTTGTTTGAAGGACGTACATGCTAAGGAATCACCTATTTCATCACCAGATCCTATTACTTCACCATCTATTTTAACTCCATCTCCGATATTACCACCATCACTACTATTTGATCCTCGATATTTCTTTATTCCTGAAGAGCTATTACCACCTAAGAAGCAAATCTGTTCCTCATCTTCTTCCTCAACTACGTTATCTAATTTCATCCGTAAAAAAAATCAACTTGTAATTTGGTATCACCATCTTTCTCAGTTTATACTTCTACCCCACCTTAAGTATTTGGAATAGGAAAATGTTCAGATAAGATGTATCTGAAACATCATGAGAAACAAGTTGAAGATATCTTGAATTATTTAGATGAACTCCATCTTCACCGCATTGAGAGAATGGAAGAAGAACGTACTAATGGTAAAGAATTAAAGACCGAACTTAAGAGAATCCGTACTCAGATTATCAAACTTCAAAAGAAGAAATTAGGGCAAAAGGACAAGATTGCCTTTGCTCACTACAGAATTTCCAATCTTGAACTAATCATTAAGGAAATCCAAGCTCGTCACCAAACGGATCAGGAGGATCTTTAGGATGTCATCTACCGGCTCAAAATCAACAAACTCTTAAACTAGTTTCAGCTTTATCCTAGCCATGGGATGTGTGGTATAAATAAAAACGCTTGTCAAATCTTGACTATGTACTGTAAAAAAAAGGGCAAGTTATTTATAAAGGCAATCCCGTTTCATACCTTATTGTTTCCAACTTATCTCTCTTTCATCATCATTTCCACCATTTGCATCATTATATCCGTCTTTATCATAACCTCTAAGTGCTTAAAAATTCAAAAATAAGCATTTCTCTTTAAGCATTTTAAGCATCACATTCTCTTTTATAACTTAGGATATCATTCTTATTACGTGTTATCTTTTGTTGATAGAATGCCTCCCAAAAGGACATCAACATCTGAAACACCAGCCATAACTTTAGCTGCCATCCGGCAACTAATTAATGATGGCATTTCCTCACCTCTGAAAATACAAGCTGCATCAATGGCAAATACTAACAATACTAACAAGAACACCGGGACAAGCGGAACTCCAGTAGCAAGAAAAGGTATCAACAATCACAAAAGAAAGTTTGAAGATAGAGGAAACACCACCAACAACAACAACTATCCCAAACACAACAACAATAACCACTCCAACAATCGCAACAACTACCAAGACAACAACAACAAAAACAACCATAACAATGATTACCACCACCAGCAGAATAGAAGACAAGAAACTGTTAGGACTTATCCTGCCAAAAAATACCCTGGAAACCTCCCTTTGTGTACAAGATGCACCCTACATCATACACGAGTTTGCACTGTCAAGTGTCGAATTTGCAACAAGGTGGGTCATTTGACCAGGAACTTCAGAAGCAAAGGACCATCCACGGGAAGTAACCTGCTATCAGTATCTTTAACTTGTCATGCATGTGGAGAGAAAGGGCATTACAAAAGTCAGTGCTCAAAAATAGACAACAGTACTTTTCAAGTTTCTAAGAAAAACTTATGTGACGAATCCCTCATCATTCCAAAGACAACAGAATTTATGGCTTGATGACAAACTTAACTATGTGGAAGAATCAGTGGAGATTATGGATCGAGAAGTCAAGCAACTAAGACGAAGATGCATCCCTATAGTCAAAGTAAGATGGAACTCTGAATTTACATGGGAACGAGAAGATCAAATTCCTGCTAAATATCCGCATCTATTTTCCAACATCATTGTATCTCTTAACTAAATCTCGAGACAATGTACATAAGTGTCAACCCCTTTAATTCCAAGATTAAAGTTATCCATAAATTAATAAAGTGATAATTTCGTTACATCTTGTTATCTGGTGGTATCAAAACTCGACATCATTTGTCAATTCCATTAATTCTATTATGTTCAACTCTGAATACTTTCCTCATACCTTTATTATTATCCTCGATTATATGGGCGTCAGTACAATCAACATCTCAATATTATCTAACAATTCATTTTCTACACATTACCATATCGTGTTTTTATGCTTAGGTAAGACGATTTATGATCATCTTATTAAATATTTATAGTCACTTCTTTCATTTGATAAGGAAATTATAAACCCTCTAAACTATTGAATTTAATAATTCTCAGTTACAAGGAGTTGAACGCTTCATTTTGTAAGTGACAAATATAACTAAGTAGGCTTGAAAGTAATATAACATACGTACAAACAATTTCTTATCAATCCGTTTTCATTATCATTATTACCTTCATTATCATTATTACCTTCATTACCTTCATCGTCTATTCATTTCAAAATCTATATCTCACATGATTAGCAACTCTCTTACAATCATTCCTTGACATCACTCATTACATGATCTTCGTATTCTAAAATTTTCTATTATATTCTGCAACGTAATAACAAGGAAACACACAAGAATCTATGCAATGTCAAATGATTTCAATACCACTAGGTATGAAAATTTTGACAAAGACTTGTGATAGCATTCTTATTTGATGTTGACTTTTAAAGGTTAATGAATAGCGATTCTTTACGATCAGAGTAGCGCAGCAGAAGCGTGGTGGGCCCATAACCCACAGGTTCCACAAATCAAAGTATTTCATCCACCCAGGTTCTATCAGGATCTGAAGAAATTCTATTGGCTATCATCAAGAGGTGTGATCTTGAAAATAAGTAGACGTGTGAAAGGAGGTAATTATAATTATGGTGCGCAACATAATTATAAATGCATCACACACGTGGACTTGTGACCTTGATTAACCTAACATAAAAAAATCAAATTCATACCCAGTACCTACATCTATATCACTATAACTTTTAATTAAATCTCGGGACGAGATTTCTGTAAGGGGTGGAGACTATAACAATCCAAGAATTTTCATCAAATGCAAAACCCATTTTACTATGATCGCAATTGTATGGGGAAATTTTTCGCTTTATTACATTACTTACTTTGCCAATATCTCAATATGCAATATAACCTGCATAACTAAAGTTAACGGGCTCAGGCAACCTATCTATGGCAATCCTATCTTCATATATGTCAAGCAAACATCATAACATGTCAAGTCAATATCATAATATCATTATTACAAGGTACATTATTCCTATAAGATACCATTTACAACATCATATCAAAACGGGCTTTAAACCATTATCGGATGCCCTAAACCCTAATCTCATGGAAGGGTTAACCCCTAAAGTGAATACACAAGCTACTAAAGCATATGTACAAGCAATATAACATCTCATTTGAAATATAAAATCCCTTCAACTCAAAGTACAAATCTCTAAAAGCTCAATATACAAGTCATTAAGCATGACATCCAATATAGCCGTTTTACCTCCGTTTTCATTCCAATTTCTTCACCACAACTTGTGTACAAGCTACTACACTCAATATACAATGTTTAAACCCTAATTATTCTATTCATAAGCTTTCATACACATATTTACACTCAAAACCCTAATTCAAAAGTCTAAAACCCTAACCCGAGCAAAATAGTAAACCATAACCCATTTATCAGTCTTTATCTATTTTAAACCTCAACCAACACTCAAATAAGTTGTAATAACTTATTTTACAACCATGACAATCCTATTCTATCATTATTTCATAATCTCACTTCATTTACACAAAGATTGAATCCAAGAAACCCTAAATGAACCCTAAGTAATCATTTGACCCATTTATTCATTTTAAACCCGTTCAATCTCAAATAAGCAATCAAGAACCTTTGTAAACTCATGATATGAGTTTACAAACTATTATCCATCATTTCCTATCATTACTTTGGCAATATACTTGAAATAGAAACCTAGAAAACCCTAAAAGTCCATTACATGCCCTAATTCAAACCCACGACTATTTCAACCCATTCTAAACCAAACCACTTATCATTTTTCATTAATTATCCAAGATACAAACCTTGTAAACACATATTAACATTTACATTGCAAGTATATTCGAAATCTAAGCATTGAATTCCCTAAAAACCCTAAACCGTGCCAAATGATACCCGCGACCCCATTTCTTCATTTTAGACTCGTTTTAACCCAAACCAATTCCTAATCTTTGCTAATTACCTTATTTACAGACCTTAAGAACATATTTTATCAATCCTTAATCATTAAACACGAAATACCACCAAGAAAACTTGTGAAAATCTTTGCCGAGTCCAAATCTGACCCGCGGTTAACATTGCCTCATTTTGACCCATTTTGACTTAACCCATGTGCAAACCACCTCAATAGACTCCTTCTAGATGTCCTTAAGCTGCTTATCCAGCAGCTTAGACCTTTCCATGGTCAAGAAAGAGGCCACATGAGTCTCTTTTCCTCCTTATCAGCCGCGGCAGCAAGAGAACCAAGCCAACACTTCAAACCTATGAACTAGACCTCCACACCTGCAAATATAGCTTGTACACCTTCATTCCTAGCCCTCCTATGTGTCAAGACCAGAGATAGACCTTTGCTTACTCCCTTTGATGCCCAACGAGTATAAATAGAGGCATTGTGTGCCCATTAGAACTCGCACCCACCATCTCCTCTCTCAAACCCATAAGGCAGCAATCCTTTGCTCCCATATGATCCTAGGATCATTAAAGAAGGCTAAGAAGCGAAGCTTTGAAGATTTGAAGCCCCGGGAATAAGATACAAGGCGTACGAGTGGAAATACTACCCGAAACGACCCATTTCCACCATTTTTGATCATTGAAGCTCAAACCCAGGTTTTGAATGTTCTAATTCTACTTACTAAAAAAACCCTATAATCGTTCATTATGAGCCTAAATAAAGCTCATTAAAGTTCATAAAACATCAATTCATGCTCATTTTTTTCTTTTCCATTTTTATACCATAATCCAAAACCATAACACAACCCCACCAAACCCGAAACCCTAATTTCGCGTTTTTCTTAAAACTAAATGTTATAATGGTTAAATGTTGTTATAATCTATCCTAGCATGCTTAACTAATGTTAAAATAACCACTTTATTGATTATTGAAGGAATTTGAACTTAAAACCCGCGCGTTTTCATTTTGAAACCCTAATTCGACCCGTTTTGCTTCCTAGCTTAACGAATCGTTATTTTAAACTTGCGTTGCGTTAAATCTTCATATTTTAGTTTATTATAACTTATAAATATCTTTTGAAATGTTAAAATAAGCTTGCATGGCAATTTGGACATATTTTGTAATTATAATCCATGCAAGGGGTATATATCGTAACTTTCTGAAACTTATAACTAAAGGGGCTGAATATGTCATTTTATCAAAGTTATAACTATAGGGGTCTATTATGTCACTTTTCAAAGTCCAAGGTTTACTTGGCATATCTTTCAAAGTTGAGGGACCAAAGTCATAAAAGTGCAAACTCCAAGGACTATTTTGCAACTTTTCAAACCCTAGGGTCTAAAATGTAACATTTTGAAAAAGTATAAAATCATGCTCAAAACATTATCCAACATAACTTTAATTAACGCTTCTCGTGCTTAACATTTCCAGATATTGATCAAAACGCTTAAAACCGATTATATCATATCACAATACTAGGGAGCTTCATATTAAGGAGTTTCATCTTGGTATTACGTTCTGACTGAGTTGTTGGGTTTACGATTTAAAGTGCCCTAGCTCCTCAAACGTTTACTGAATGACTTTTGAATTATGATGGCCCGAACGGTGATACAATAATTCCAAACTCTTCAATCAAACTCATAACTCTTAAAACTAAAGTTCTAGAGTACAATCTTCCTAAGACTCAACATATTTACTCAGGTTGCGTGACGTGGCTGTTTACTATCATTTTACTATATCAACCTTCCCCGGTTAAGATTGTGATAAGGTCGTCAGCTTTCATTTTGGAATATTTATTACATCTACCTATCAGGTGAAGTTCATTGCCTACGACTTTATTTATTTACATGTTTATAAACCGCAGAGGGGGATACATGCTTGTTCAAAACTCTTTTACATACTCGTTTATTTTTATTAACAATGTGATTACTTTTCAAAGACTTATACATGCTTAAACCAGGAATACAAGTGTTTTTACAAGTTATATGCTATCCTGATACACTATTACAGCTACTGTCTAAGTTACTTTATGCCAAAAGTCCCTCATTATCATGGACCATTAATTACTCTTCGGAGTAAACGCAAATATTGTGGATAGATCTATCGGGATTGACGAATCCTGTTTGTGTTAGCCGGATAGGTAACCAAACACACTATATTTGAATTTCATAGGTATATGGCAATTACCTACACCGAGGGCCATTATCTCTATATATATCACATCATTTTGGGTATATATATACACTAGTCAGTTTGTGTGCCATGAGCTTAGACCAGACTATACTATACAAGACATGTGACCATACTGTTACCAAAACAAGACTAATAAACGCAGTAATACACTGTTACTATGATAATTGCATTCGTTGCAATATTACCAAATAACGGGTATATAAATGAACGTGACACCAAGATCATAACAATTACTTTTCATAATATTTGTGTTTTGCACAATTAATTACACTATAACTTTTATTCAAACTGTTTATAAACTGATGAATTTCCACTCAACCTTTGTGTTGACCTTTTAGCATGTTTATCTCAGTAATTAAGCTAGTTCGGCACGGTAGTGGAATGGACTCGAAGATGGCTGAACTGTTATCATTCAAACATAATGTTTTAGATTTTGGGACCTGCATTTTGTAAAAACTCTGATTATAATGAATGATAACTAAATTTTTCCAACAACGTCTCTTTTAAAGTTGTTTTCTATGATTATGATTGTTGTATCCATGAAGTAATACCCCAGATTAGCTTCCGCTGCTATATTGTAAAAATGGGGGTGTTACAGATTGGTATCAGCGCCATGGTTATAGAGAACAAGGTCAAAACCTTAACTATAACCACATTTCATTTTTCAGCCATCAAAGTCCTCCGTGCCACTACATTCCGGAACAAGTATGTAAAGATACATATCTATTATACTATTACATAAATAACTTATGTTATTTTACAAACTGGGTTGTTATCAGAACGATGTCTTCTCCCAATCGCTCTACTTCCGATATTAAGGATGCTTTTTCCTCTATGAATATTCTTAACTATACTTCAATCTCATCGAATTACTTCCCAGCTTCATCAGGAATCATTTCTTTTAACTCTTCGGAAAACTCTACAGATAATATGATCCCACCAGTATTCTCATCTTTCTACAATAATCCATATTTGAAGGACGTACAAGCATTTTATGCTAAGGAATCCCCTATTTCATCACCAGATCCTATTACTCCACCAGCTATTTTAACTCCATCTCCGGTATTACCACCATCACTACTATTTGATCCCCGATATTTCTTTGTTCCTGAAGAACTATTACCACCTAAGAAGCAAATCCGTTCCCCATCCTCTTCCTCAACTACGTTATTTAATTCATCTCGGAATCAAACTTGTAATTTAGTATCACCATCTTCCTTAGTTTATACTCCTACCCCTCCTCAGATATTTGAAATAGGAAAGTGTTCAAATAAGATGTATCTGAAACATCATGAGAAACAAGTCGAAGATATCTTGAATTATTTAGATGAACTCTATCTTCACCGCATTGAGAGAATGGAAGAAGGACGTATAAATGGTAACGAACTAAAGACCGAACTTAAGGAAATCCGTACTCAGATTATCAGACTTCAAAAGAAGCGGTTAGGGTAAAAGGATAAGATTGCTTTTGCTCACTACAGAATTTCCAATCTTGAACAAATCATTGAGAAAATCAAAACTCGTCACCAATCGGATCAGGAGGATCTTTAGGATGTCATCTACCGACTCAAAATCATCAAACTATTAGACTAGTTATAGCTTTATCCTAGCCACGGGATATGTGGATATGTGGTATAAATAAAAATGCTTCTGTCAAAATCTTACTAACGGTACTAAGTCAGGAATGAATAATTCCCAACAGTTATGCTATATGATTATGTGCATTTCTTTATGTCTTAAGTTTGTTAGTAGAAATTATCAAATGATTGTTGCTATTTGTAATTAAGCTAATTGAATGTCTAAGCACATGTGCCATGTACACTATTCGTTTGTAGCTAGTTTTCCGGATTATGCCTAACTAGAACTTATGGTAGATTTCTTGCATTAAGATTACGAAATTGTTCTTGCATTGCATATAGGAAAATATCACTTTGTTTGCAAATGTTACATCAACATCTTGTAAACCTTATTAAACATAATAACTCACTTAGGTCATCATTTTAAATGTCCTCACACTTATTAATAGTCTTAGGAATAATGGAACACACTATTAAAATATTTATTTATTTTCTTTTAAATGAGTGTTTCTGAGGGTCAAGAAAGATCTCGATTCTATATCGATTCATTATTCAAATTATGATTGATATATTTATGGAATCTAATTGACAAGTTTTTGAGTATGGACATGAAATCAGATTATTATTTGTTTACCTTCAAGATTATATCAAATTATAACAAAAGATATTATCTTGGATCTACATACTCAGATTATTATTTGTTTACCTTCAAGATTTTATTTTCTTCGTAGCAGAAATGGTTGTGTTACAAGAAAAATACACTACATATAATTTGAAAAATATAAGTTATTAGAATTGAAAAGTAGCATATCAAAATACGTGTCAATGCATAAACAAGTAAAAATAGATTTACTTAAATACTTATTTAATTATGATATACAACATTGATAAGAATAATAATTTTAGAAAAGCATATTTGTTTAAAAAATAAAATATGTCTCTTTTCAATTATTTATCATTAAAGAATCACAAACTCAATTAAGATAAATAATATTGATGAGCTTCATTTCACATGACATGAAATAGAGAATTCCCAAAACACTCTCAATATAACATATTTGTCATTGTCACAAATAAGCACATCTTTTGGCTTTTGAAAAACCAAACACGTTAAATGTCACATGTGACAACTGCACATGTAAGATGACTAAGTATAAGACTTCATTAATCAAGAAGTAAATATGTAATCGAAACCAAACAACCTATCGATCTTGAACAAAAGATTAAAACATCTTGCTTACGCTTATCTACACATCTTTATTAGGATTATGCAAACCGGAATTAATGTATGTTAGTTGAGTCATGTTAGGCCCTCTATGAAAAGATAATACAAATTCTATCTTTTCTACACTTCATTAGGCAAATATAAGAACTCTATTTTGTCTAACATGAGAATGACTACTGGAGAATCTATTACACTAGAAATTTAATTTGACTAACAGTTGTCATTGTTTTTTTTTTTTTTTTTACTTCAAGAGTGAAGTTGGGTTCAGTGTTTAACCGTAAAAATTTGGTCGTGTTTAAGCTGAATTTGAGCACCCACTAGTGTATAGTCTCACTATTCCATTCTCTAATTTGATTAAATAGTTCTTCCTAAATATGCCTAATGATAGTCTACATTGATAGACTTTGTATATCATTAGGAGTACACACTAAGCACGTAGAAATTAGGCTTTTCCTTAGTCAATCTAGACACAATGACTCACATAGTGCTTTATTTAAAATACGTATTCCTTATGGAAATGAAATTCTGATCATTCAAGGAGACAAAGGTGCCAAGGAGAAGAAATCAAAGTTGAGCATTATATGGGTATCAGTACAATCAACATCTCAATATTGTCTAACCATTCACGATTATATCATTTCTACACATTACCATATCATGTTTTTATGCTTAGGTAAGACAATTTATGATCATCTTATTAAAATGAATTAGAATACTTCTTCATTTGAATAAGGAAATTATAAATCTCTGAACTATGAATTTATAAATTCTCACGAACAAGTTTCTTTTAATCCGTTTGTACAAACAATTCCTTAATCATTATCATTATTACCTTCATCATCTGTTCATTTCAAAATCTCTATCTCACAACTCTCTTACAATCATTCCTTGACATCACTCATTCCATGATCTCCATATTCTAAAATTTTCTGTTATATTCTACAACGTAATAACAAGAAAACACACAAGAATCTATACAATGTCAAATGATTTCAATACCACTAGGTATGAAAATTTTGACAAAGACTTGTGATAGCATTCTTATTCGATGTTGACTTTTAAAGGTTAATGAATAATGATTCCTTACGGTCTGAGTAGCGCAACATATTCTATCCACCCAGATTCTACCAGAATCTAGAGAAATTCTATTGACTATCACCAAGAGGTATGATCTTGAAAATAAGTATACGTGTGAAAGGAGGTAATTATAATTATGGTGTACAACATAATTATAAATGCATCACACATGTGAACTTGTAACCTTGATTAGCCTACCTTAAATTCATTCAATTCAACTTTAAATTAAATCTCGGGACGAGATTTCTGTAACGGGTGGAGACTATAACAACCCAAGAATTCTCTTCAAACGTAAAACTTATTTTACTATTATCACAATTGTACGTGGAAATTTTTTGCTTTATTACATTACTTGCATTGTCAATATCTTAATATATAATGTAATTTGCATAACTAAAGTAGACGAGCTCATGCAACCTATCTATGGCCATCCTGTCTTCATATATGTTAAGAAAACATCACAATATGTCAAGTCAATATCATCATATCCTTATTACAATGTACATTATTCCTATAATGTACCATTTGTAACGTTATATCAAAACGGGCTTTAAACCGTTATCGTATACCTCTAAACCCTAATTCAATGAAAGATTAACATCTAAAGTGAATGCACAAGATACTAAAGCATATGTACAAGTAATATAACATCTCATATGAAATAAAAAAATCTCTTTAAATCAAAGTACAAGTTTTCAAAGCACAATGTACAAGTCATTAAGCATGACATCCAAAATAGCCGTTTTACCTTTGTTTTCTAAAGAATCTTGTATAATTCATCAAGTACTAGTTACAAGCAAGTCATACACTTTATTTACAATCCATCTTCATCCTTATTTCATGAGATTACAAGAAATCCATGTCAAAAACCCTAACCCGAGTTAAATAGTAAACCATAACCCATTTATCAGTCTTTATCCATTTTAAACCTCAACCAACACTCAAATAAGTTGTAATAACTTATTTTACAACCATGACAATCCTATTCTATCATTATTTCATAATCTCACTTCATTTACACAAAGATTGAATCCAAGAAACCCTAAATGAACCCTAAGTAATCATTTGACCCATTTAATCGTTTTAAACCTGTTCAATCTCAAATAAGCAATCAAGAACCTTTGTAAACTCATGATATGAGTTTACAAACTATTATCCATCATTTCCTATTATTACTTTGGCAATATACTTGAAATAGAAACCTAGAAAACCCTAAACGTCCATTACATGCCCTAATCCAAACCCACAACTATTTCAACCCATTCTAAACCAAACCACTTATCATTTTTCATTAATTATCCAAGATACAAACCTTGTAAACACATATTAACATTTACATTGCAAGTATATTCTAAATCTAAGCATTGAATTCCCTAAAAACCCTAAACCGTGCCAAATGATACCCGCGACCCCATTTCTTCATTTTAAACCCGTTTTAACCCAAACCAATTGCTAAATCCTAATGACACTCCTTATATCAGACCTTAGGAACATGTATTAATAATCCTTAATCATTTATACACGAAATATGAGCTTGAAAACTCGTGAAACCCTTGTCGAACCAAAACAGACCCAAACCCATTCATGACCCATTTTAACCTATTTAAAACTCTCCCATGTGCAAGATACCACCATGAATACCTTCTAGCTGACCTAGAGCAGCTTACCCACCTGCTTGGAACACTTCATTGCCAAGGATAGAGGCACATGGCCTCTCCTTTTTGCTACTTTAGCCGTGGCACCACCATCACTTCCACACATCACTTGTAGCTTTCTTAGACCTCCACGAACTCCTTCTTAGCCTCAGAACTCATTTGTAGCATTGTACAACGTGTCTCACAAACAGAACCCATGGCTCCTTAACTCATTGGTCTCAATATATTAATAGGGCCTCCTATGCTCCATTCAAACTCGCACCACACCTCCTCCTCTATAACCTTTATAGACAGCAATCCTTTGCTCCTATATGATCCTAGGATCATTAAAGAAGGTCTAGAAGTGAATCCCTAAAGAATTGAAGCATTGGAGTGAAGATACAAGGCGTACGAGTGGAAATACTACCCGAAATGACCCATTTCCACCATTTTTGATCATTGAAGCTCAAACCCAGGTTCTATCAACTTCATACCTGCTACTACACCCTTATAATGTTCATATGATCCTAAATAAACTCTTGTTAAAGTTTCATAACCCAATTCATGCTCATTTTCTATTTTGATCCAAAACCGTAAACGAAACCCCTATTTTGCATTTTTCATAAACTAAATGTTTAATGGTTAAATATTGTTATAACCTATCCTTGCTTGCTTACTTAAAGTTAAAATACCACTTTATTGATTATGAAGGAATTTTGAAATTACAAACCCCACGCGTTAAGTTTTTGAAACCACTAATATGATCGTTTTGCTTCCTAGCTTAAGAATCGTTATTTTAACTTGTGTTGCGTTAAAACTTCATATTTTTAGTTTATTATAATTATAAATGTCTATTGAAATGTTAAAACTAAGCTTGCATGGCAATTTGGAATTGTTTTGTAATTATAAATCCATCAAGGGGTATAATATCGTAACTTCGGAAATTCTTATAAACTAAAAGGACTAAAAAGTGTCATTTTATCAAAGTTATAACGTATAGGGGGGTCTATTATGTCATTTTTAAAGTCAAAAGGTTTACTTGGCATATTGTTTCTTTCAATGTTGAGGGGACCAAGTCGTAAAAGTGCAAACTACAAGGGCCTAAATTGCAATTTTCAAACCCCAGGGTTAAAATGTAACATTTTGAAAATGTGTAAAAATCATATTTAAATACCTTACCAGGACATAAATTTAATTACTCTTCTCGTGCTTTACATTTCTTGATAATGATTTAAAACGCTTAAATCCGATTACATCATTATCAAATTAGACGGAGCTTCATTTTAAGGAGTTCATCTTGGTATTACGTTCTACTGAGTTGTTGGGTTTACTATTTAAGTGCCTAGCCTCCTCAATCATTTTTGAATGACATTCTGAATTATGATCGGCCCGAACGTGATACAATTATATTCAAAAATCTTCAATCAAAATCATACTCTTTAAACTAAAGTTCTAAAGTACATTCTACCTAAGCTTGAAATATTCTACTCATGGTTGTTGTGACGGTGCTATTGAGACTATCAATTTTATCTTTATCAACATCCCCCTGTTAAGATTATGATAAGGTCATCGCTTTCATTTTGGTATATTATTGCAAACTACTTTCAGGTGATGTTCATAACCTCAAATTTACTTATTTAAATGTTTTATAAACCCGCGAGGGGGATACATGCTTGTTACAAACTCTTTTATATACTCATAACAATGTGATTACTTTTCAAAGACTTAATGTGTTCATAATCTCACATACTTTATAAACCCGTAATACCTGCTGTAAACTATGAATGCAAGTGCTTATTAAACTGTATGTATTTCTGATATATTATTACTTAAATATCTCTTTGGGTAATATCTCCCAATATCTCTTTGGGTAATATCTCCCAATATCTCTTTGGGTAGTATCTCCCAATATCTCTTTAATATCTCTTTGGGTAATATCTCCCAATATCTCTTTGGGTAGTATCTCCCAATATCTCTTTAATATCTCTTTATCTCTTTATGTGATTCATGAGTTTAGGGTGATAATACTGTTCACTATGACAATAATGTTCTTCATAACAATTATTCCTGCAATACCAACATTTCCAATTATGATAACTTGTATTTAACTATTACATTTCAAACCTATGAATTTCACTCAACCTTTGTGTTGACTTTTTAGCATGTTTATCTTAGGTAATTGAGCAAGTTGCGGTACGGAGTGGCATGGACTCGAAGATGGCTGAACTGTTATCATTCAAACATAATGTTTTAGATTTTGGGACCTGCATTTTGTAAAAACTCTGATTATAATGAATGATAACTAAATTTTTCCAACAACGTCTCTTTTAAAGTTGTTTTCTATGATTATGATTGTTGTATCCATGAAGTAATACCCCAGATTATCTTTCGCTGCTATATTGTAAAAATGGGGGTGTTACAGATTGGTATCAGAGCCATGGTTATAGAGAACAAGGTCAAAAACCTTAACTATAACCACATTTCCTTTTCAGCCATCAAAGTCCTCCGTGCCACTACATTCTGGAATAAGTAAGTAAAGATACATATCTATTATACTATTACATAAATAACTTATGTTATTTACTACTAGGTTGTTACAGTCATGTATTCGTCCCCTCATTCTACTGTTGTCCCATCTGATTCCGATAATGAGAATACTTTTTCCTCTACGAACATTCTGAACTATTTCCTAGCCTCACCAGGATACATTTCTCCTAACTCTTCAGACGATTTTACTAAGTATCTATTGGACATACTATTATTTCCACCTTTACATGATGTCTTGAAAAGTTTGTTGGTGGAAGACCTTACAGAGGAGACCTTCGGCTACTACAAAGGACCATATATTCTATCATATGATGCCTTTATCATTCATGGTCAAAGCTTTTAAAAATTAACACTTGTAAATATATTAATATGTAGTGTAGACTTAATGGTGATAATAAGAAGTGCTCGAGTACAAAATTTTCAAGAATTTCTTAGTAAATTTAAAAAAATTCAAATTATTGTACTCAACACTATCTTATATACCCTCATAAAAATAATAGGGAGCTTTAAATTAAATGTTCCTCTAGATAAGATATAGTAACAATTTTCTTCCTTCCCTGAAAAGTTAATCAATGATATACAAAATATCAAGGATTAACATTTGGTGATACGGAGAGAAAATGTGATTAACCTTGATCTAACTTGTTATTAGAAAGATGTGATCAAATAAAATGACTTAATGCACTCCACACCTATCATGTACTACGATTACGATCCCATGTTAAGGGGGAGCTTTAGTGATAATGGAAAACTCTCAAAGTGTAAACCTATTGATATTTATATCAAACACTTTGATTGAAATTTTCAATGATTATTGGTTCTAAAATCGTGATGGAATACTCCAATGACCCGAACCAAGGTAATTTCATTTATGGAGATATAAGCTGGTTAGGCATAGGTATTCAAACCTTATGATCTAACCAGAACCGGAGGGATCTACCTAGGGATATCCACTAGTTAGTGTAAAAGTCCTTAGGTATGATAAAAGGAGTAAAGTGAGATTTAAGGGAAGAAAGCAGACTGAGATGGAGCTAACACTGGGAACAAACCAACAAGTGTTAGTTATGATGATCTCGGTAAGCATTGAAGGGGTTGAAGAATGAAAAAGAAATGTAACGATAACAGTGTGAAAAAGAAAAAAGCCCTCCATAAGACACTTTAGGCAGAAATGGGTCAATACATAAACTATCAGAAACACTAAGATGTTGTCCGACATTAAAGACAGTCATGGACCCAGTGACGCTATGCACAACCCTTCCCATCCACTCAAAGTCGGAAAGACTTTGTTTCAAAACTCACGGAGATTCACATATTTCTATCAAAACTCTCACTCCGAGTTAGTTGATATTGAAAAGGTGGCACTCAGATCCAGCCTCCGATCACTAAAATCAAAGTGCACTATTGAGTCTAAAGCCAAAAGAGATCATCTATAAATCTCATTAGGACACTTGTCAAAATTATGCTTGCTATCTCACATAATGTGAATAACAAGAAAATATAAATAGGCCTACGCATTATCCTTGTGATTTTGCCAGAACATTCGAGTGATACTTAAGTATTCACCATGAAGATGGAAATCCTAATTGAGCCAACATCAAACAAGCTCATGGTAGGTGACTTGTGCGATTCTATAAGAATCAAACTTGTGACAACTGGAAAGAAATGATGGTGCGATTCTATAAGAATCAAACTTGTTTCAGGTTATGAATTGACGATTGATGATGAATTTTTGAAATGATCAACACTTTCGACGTGTCACAAAAACCACTTTAGTAAGTGACACGTCGATTGATTTTCAAATTGATTTTTATATTTTAATCGGTGAGATAGTAACTCACTGGTTCACCCTTATCGTGCTGTCTGCTTTGAGACGTTTCGGTAATGGAGAAGACATGCTTATTTTATAATCAATACAAATGTTCTGGAAAGAAAGATTCTATACTTCAGCTGGAAATCCTGTCAAGGAGATTCTTCTTAAATTGAATCTACCTGATCATAGGTCGATCCTCACGGATTCGAAGGTTACTCCAACCAAACATGGGCGAATGACAAAGCCATATTCGTCCCCCCGCTTTATTGCTAACTGTTTTAATGCAGGAAACTTAAAGATAGAGGTGTACCTGATTCCAGCTGACTCACAAGATTCATAGCCACATGCTCATACCCGACCGACAATCATAAAGACATCATGAAAGCTCAAGTACATGTTTCAAGACTTCCGCTACTCTGATATCGTACGTCTTTCTTGAAGTGACAAAGTATTAAAGTCAAAGAATTTCAAAGAAGTTTCTGTCACTCTGATACCGAACGTCTTTCTCAAAGTGACGAAGTGTTAAAGTTAAAGAATTTCAAGAAAGATGAAACATTAAAGCTTTTCAAGTCAACAAATCAAGAAAGGCATGAGCATGTCGGTCCAGAAGTCACAAGTTCACAAGATGGCAAAGTTACACGATGGCAAAACGAGATTATACTTGGTTAATGATCTCAAAGTGCTCAAGATCACAATTTCACTTACAAGTCAAGATAAAGGAACAAGCTCGTGCCTAAAGTCAAAAGACACAACAACATATTCACAAGATAAAAGACATGAAGTTTACGAGCTGAAGACTAAAGATAAAGCATAGTATGCTAGGATTAAATTTTTGTAAATTGGAGTGACCTCCTTTAGGGGGAGATTGTTAGGATTAAGAAAAGTCTCGGTTACTTCCAATATTAACTAGTCAAAGCCCGTAGTTAGTCAATGTCTAGTATGATAAGCTAATATGGCCCAAAGGCCCATGGAAAGCCTCCCAATGCCCATGGTCGGCCAATATTGTAGTATAAATACCCTCTCCATGCCTTGGAAAGGGTGTTGGTTGGTTGGTTTTGTATTCTCATTTCACTTATGAATTACATGTTTCTTACATTCTCTCTCTAAAATACATCCTTCCTTCTACTCTCTCTCACTAAGTTCCTTCCCATCTCATATCAAAGATTACTTGTATTCTTCAAAATTCCACAAAAATATGAGCGTTCCGATGATGTTGTAGACTTTAGAACTTGGCTTGGTATATCTATTCAAGACCGCAGTTGTAACTTGTTTAAATTGGTAAATTTTTGGATTAAACCCAAATTGCCTTTACATGTTGCTTATTAACTAACTACACTCGTTAGTTAACCCCCATATAAACCCTCTGTTTACTCTCACTTTAAGAGTAAGATACCCCTAGAACAACCCGTAGAGCCAATCCTTTAGGAACTACACCAATTATTTGTTTTGTTACACCTTTACACCTTAGCCTACCCTGTTAGAGTAAGTTTATTTTACAGTTGCTAGTTTCTTAAAGTGTAAAGTTTGTATTTCCCAAATCTTGTGTCTATTTGGTACGGTTGGAAGAAATTTGCACATCGCAAATGGGAATGTATATTATAGTCAAAACTCATGTATTTTTACTACCATCACAATTAATGGTAAGTTCGAAGAATGAAGAATTATCGAAGGAATTATCCGGAATTATTATGATCATAAAGATGGTGAGACTACACTGAGTTTCGTAGTATAGTGTTAGTAAAAAAACAAAAAAAATAGAAAAATCACAATAAAAAAGAGAAGGAAAGTTTGAAGATAATTTTTTCGCAACTACCGAAGGAATTACACGAAGGATAGATTATTCGTTGATACAAATCGACGATGTAGAGTATTGTATAAAGTGGAAGATATCGCCACTTGCCTTGTAAAGTATGTAAAGTATGAGATGTTTGGGAAGTTGACCGTTACTGAAACACCAACTTAGGTTGTTGTTTTTGATCTATGATCAAGACGTTGTAAATAGTTGTGTCTTTGTCATGGTAACAGTCAGGAAAAAGTGTCTAGCAACTTGTATTTAGACTTAATCTATTTGTTTTGTAACTTTTATTTAGCAATAATTTAATTCCCTTTCTTAATCATTAACCATGGGTTTTACGTGAATGAGGATGTGAACGAGCGTGAATGTCTATTATGTCGTTACGGCCATGTATGCATGTCTCAGTTGCCTTGTTGGTTTATTACTATTGGTGAAAGTAAGAAGATCCATACCTTATATTACTCTACTATTCCTACTCTTTAGCTTATTCGAGGTGGGAGTGAGCAGTCACGTGTGTCTATCCCGTCGTTACGGGTATGTATGTGTGGTCTTTGTCGCCCTCCTGGAATATTGGTATCGATAAAGATTAGTTAGAGTAATCAACCCTAAGCCTTCTCGTATAAACCCGTATTTACCTTTATAAACTTGTTACTCCTTAGCTTTAGCGGTGGAGATGTGTATCCTTGCCAAGCTTGTGATAGAATACTCGTCACGACCGAGCAATTGAGCGAATTAGTTACATGTTACCACATAGATTAGTTGAGTGAGTTGAGTGTTTTTATCTTCCTATTTCATAAGGTGTTTGGTTGTGTACTTGTAATAGATCAAATAAATGCTTAACAGAAAATATCCTTAGGGATACATTTTATAAACTTCTAAAGGCTACTTGAGGACAAGTAGGATTCAAGTGGGGGGATATTTGATGACATCAAATAACGTCTATTTTATAGCATCATTTATCCTATGTATTTAACCCATTTTGTATCATTATTGCAAAGAATTGTTACTTAATCATTTATATTTAAGAATTGCAGTAATTACGGAGTACTTGGTGAATATTAGCAAAAGGCCCGTATTCTGGAGCTTAAATGAAGATATTTTGAAGATTAATGATTCTGACAACCAATACGACCTATCCATTAAGGAAGATACGGCGTATCTGTGCCTGCACTCACCAAAAGACCACAAAGGAAACAAGCTCAATACGCCATATCCAGAGAAGACCAATACGCCGTATTGAAGATATAGTATGTGGATTTTCTTGAAGATATCAAACATGGTCCCTACTCCAAGAAACTCCAATACGCCTTATCCAATCCCTTGGATATGCCGTATCGAACCGACTTCCAGACAGTATAAATAGAAAACGCAAAAATAAGTTTTAAGTGTGCTAAATCATATTCTCGATACCTAAACCACAAAAGTCGATTTTCAAAGGAGAAAAAGAGCAGAAGAGGTCTTGCAACGCATTCCAATCCATAGAAGACAACGTGTAATTTCTTATACTTTTGTAATCGTTCAGTTTTTGGTATCATTCGTTAACTCGGTTAGTTTACCTTGGGTAAAACAATTACTCTTGTATTAATTATGATGTTTGAAGGCTAATACCTTTAGGTATTAGCCATTATTATGAAGATCTGAATGTTTAGTTTTGTATATATCTCGATTGCTTAATTTATCGTTGTATGCTTGTTTGTGTTTATCAATATATACTTGTTTACCTAATTTTGTATGCGACCTATCATTCAACTAGATCTAGTGATACGAACCATGTAATCTAGATGCTGGGATAGCTCTCCATATAGTGATTTATACATCTAGAATCATTGGATCACAGGTATTGTCCTTCTAAAATCATGCTTAGGATACGCTTCTTGCTTAACTAGTTAACGGAAATTGCCTTTGGTTTATTGAACATATTGACTAGTAGGTGAATCTAGATAATTCAACAAATAATGTTCTGATTCCATTAGATAGTTGGACAAGTAGACTACTAGAGTATAAATTGGCATTAAGCAGTAAGTGGGTAAAGTCTCTATGAGCTAGGGTTTAACAAGATCTCTATTGCTTTAATCCCTAAGATAGATTATAATCAGCAAATAAGGATGCTTTACGCGGATGCACTAATTGTGAAAGAATTCATGTGTTTAGGTCTTAGGATAAAGTCCCGCCTAAGTCTAAGAATGATATACCTCTTCGAGATAAGTAATCATTGCACTGAATAAATAAACCAACTTCTAATCGGATTAATGATGGCTAATACAGTTTTCTATCATAAGGCTCGACCGCTCTTTTATCTTCTGTTAATTTGCTTGCGTGGGTTAAAGTGTCTTGAATTGATTGTAGTCACCAACCAAACCCGTGCCAGTCTCTCAGGCTGAAACCCCCTTTTACCTATTAGAATTAGGATTAGAACTAACATAGGATTAGCATAGGTTTGACTTAGATTAGAATTAACTTAGATTAGATAACCAAAATATAAATAAATTGAGAGATTTAACCTCGCTTCAAGTGTTCGACACCCTACTTACCACGAATCTACCACCGACCGGATACACTGCCCGTTAAAGTGTTGTTTTTGGTTAAGTCGGCAAAATATAAATTTAAAACTTGAACTATCATAAATAAACACCACACAATGACACATCAGTGGGTACCCAAGGCCTTTGGTCTAGTGGTATGTGAGTTCCTCACCAACCTAGAGGTTGTGGGTTCAAGCCTCGTTGAAGGCATTTGTGATATAGGTGGCATATGATGTAAAATAAATTGTCGTTCTGAAAAAAAAACTCAACAGGTGGGTTGTTATTCTAAAAGTACAAGTAATTATACATGTCATACTTTCTTAAACGTAGCCTCTAGGGCAATGTTTAGCATTTTTATTAAATAATGTTTACTTTTATGTGTTGCTATTAGAGTGCTAGGAGCAGTAGTGCCATTGGCCTCGTGCCGTTGGCCAAAATTGCCAAAAAGTGATGTCACGTCTGCAAAAACCCCAATGGCACCAAAAACCCAACGACATCACATTTTCTGCGGTATCCGTTGACACCAGATATCTAGTGCAGTTGGCCAATTTTTTTTTTCAGTTACATAAAAATAAAAATACACAATATAACTAAAAATAATTCATTAATAAGAACACATTACATAAAAATAAAACATTACATAAAAAATAGTACGTAAACAAGAAATAAAAATTACAAACTAGTGATTATTCCATAAATGCTCCATAAGGTCCTATCGAAATTCTTTTGTCTTCCTAACATGTAAATCGCATCTTTCGACCCAGGTTCGTTGAATGTTTGGATCTGGACTAACGAACAAATCTCTTATGTAAATTCTTTTGACTTCCTAACATGTAAATCACATCTTTCGACCCAAGTTCGTTGGCTCTAGACTAACGAACAAATCTCTCATGTTAACTTCAAATCCTTCGTCGTTCAATATCATGTCATGTAATATATACAACAATACAAGATTCTTTTCAGCGCGTTGATTTGGTAAGCACGAGCGGGTTGTCGTATAATTCCTCAACGACCTTGTAGGACTCCGAAAGCTCGTTCAATATCTTTCCTTGCACTTTATTGAACTCTTTGAAACTTCAAGGTTTTTTCATCCCTTGCAACAGAAAACGTTTTGACAAACGTAGACCATGCTGGATAAATACCGTCGGCTAAATAGTAACATTTCCTATATGTAGGTCCGTTTACTACAAATGGACATTTCGGAGCTCTACCGGCAAGTTCATCATCAAATAATGGGAAACCATATAACACATTAAGATCATTATTCGCCCT
>BQNB010092319.1:0-14580 GCA_026074375.1 Tanacetum coccineum | reverse complement strand
GCAGATTATCTGTGTTAACAGTTCAACATCACCAAATGATAAACTAAAGAAAAATATGTTGGGATTTTAAATCTAATTAACCATTAAACATATCACGAGTACGCAGCGGAAAGATCAAACACGTATATAACTTATAATTAACAAGGGATTACACACCTGTTAGCAAGAAACGTTACACTGCTTTAGCAATAAACGTTGCACCATCTTCAATATACGCGTGTGTATAACACCACGCGAAACCACCAAGGATCAAAAGAATAACCCCTCTAAGTATTCACACATAATACGTTCTTAGCAAACAACGTGTATGCTAGTACTAGTAGTGTTTAAACCAAACGATCACCTTCTTCGTCTTTGAATCAATCAACACACGAAACACTTTCTTCTTGGTTTTCAATATACGCGTGTGTATAACACCACGCGAAACCACCAAGGATCAAAAGAATAATCCCTCTAAGTATTCACACACAATACGTTCTTAGCAAACAACGTGTATGCTAGTACTAGTAGTGTTTAAACCAAACGATCACCTTCTTCGTCTTTGAATCAATCAACACACGAAACACTTTCTTCTTGAATCAATCGCAACAAAAACCCTAGAGGGTTGTTTGTTCGATCGCACGGCAAAAGAGGGAAGAAAAAACAAAACCCTTTGGTGGGTTTTGGAACCGATCGAACATAAGGGAGAGACAAAGGGATATTTAGGGTTTTGGGATTTCAAGTTATGAGCTCTCAAAGACCCTAAGACCTCCTTATATACTCCTCTCAACTTGGTGAGCAACCAAAGTCTCCCACCTCCTCTTGGAGGTATTCGACCGACTAGGAGAAGGAGAGGGGCAAACCGCACCCTTCCTTTATTCGGTTTTTACTTATTAGTCCCTTAACGTTTAATAACTAGTATAATTCTAGTTAAAACATTTAACGATCGTTTGTTTAAACACTAATTAATATATTAAATACGTTTTTCTACATATTAACGTGTGCGTCCTCTTAGGCTCAAATAAATTCCGGACATATATAATTTATATTTGTTCATGTTCCAACACTTCGGTACCCCTGGTGTGATTTCACCAAAATGGAGCCGTTCCACATGAGATTGGCGTGGGTTAGGCACCACCATACCCCGGTCATCTTAGAGTCTTTTGATCGGAGAGAATTCGACGCACATCGCTAAGCTAAAAGTTGTTATTTTATGATTTGTTCTACTTTAACTATTGAAGGAACAAATTCTATATTGACTACGTGCCAAGTCATCATGTTTCAATATCATTCTGAACATAGCCTTTATTAGTTATTCATTTTTCAAGTATAAAACTTAGACTAGATCAGAAAGATTATCCAAATTATGCAAGACATACTTGTATCTCAAAGTCTAAGGATTTGTAATAAAATCACTTACAAGATTTACTTAATGACGACGATCCATAAAGTAATATTATTGTTGTAGGGAAATCTAATACTCATCTTATGAATATCATGTGAGTTTAGTGGACACATTCTTAATATCTATAATATCACCAATCACTCAGAATTGTCTTAATTTAACAATATATCCATATTGTCAACCGACAACGGATTAATTTATAATAATAACTATTATTATTCATGGATTTAAACATGCAAATATATGACACAATTTAAGATAAAAATAACAAAAATACCAAGTATCGTTATCATAAAATAAATTGTTCAAACATCCCTTATCCAAATACTAAAGCACATATCTACATGAAACTACTAGCTAAACGAAGTCCCATGCTCTTATCATGTTGAGTAAGCTTTCCTTTCAGTAAAGCCTTCGTAAAAGGATATGCTAGATTGTTATCTGTGTGAACTTTAAGAAGGTTACTTCTATGGTAGTGTCTGGCGCCCATCTGAACCCCTGCTTCGTTGGCGATAATAAGTGCGGCTGAATTGTCGCAAAACATCCTAATAGGTTCGTTTATTGTTGGTACTATACCAAGACTTGAAATAAACTTCCTAATCCAAACAGCTTCCATATCTGCTTCTTAAGCAGCTATGTAATTCAGCTTATGTAGCAGGCATTGCAATATTACTTTACTTGGAGCTTTTCTAGTCCACTGCGCTTCCGTTCAAAACGAAACGTATCCTGTCAGAGATTTCATATCATCTATATCGATCTCAAATCCAGCATTGCAATAGCAATCAACTCAAAGTCCAGCTTCCGGATTTTCACCATAAACCAAGAACATATCTTTAGCATTTCTTAAATACTTAAGAATATTTTTCACAGCAGTCCAGTGACTTTCACCAGGATTCTGTTGAAACCAGCTTGTAATATTTTGCGCAAACGCAACATCAGGTCTAGTGCATCTTACAACATACATAATGGAACCCACTGCCAAAGCATAAGGTATATTTTGCATACGCTTCACCTCTTTAGGTGTTGAAGCACCTTGTGTTTTGTTCAAGTCAAGTCTTTCTTGCATGGGGATATGACCACGTTTGGAATTATCCATTTTATATCTCTTTAAGATCTTATCCATGTAAGCATTTTGACCAAGTTCAATCAATCGCTTTGACCTATCTCTGTAGATTTTGATTCCAAGAATAAATACTGCTTCCCCTAAATATTTCATAGCAAAACACTTTCCAAGATAATCTTTTACACTTTGTAAACTTGGTATGTGATTTCCCATGATGATTATGTCATCAACATACAGTGTGGAATGAACATTACTCCACTAGCCTTTTGATATACACATGGCTCATCAAGATTTTGATCAAAACCAAACCTTTTGATTTCCTCATCAAATCTTTTATTCTAGCTTCTTGATTCTTGCTTAAGACCATAAATGGATCTTTGAAGCTTGCATACTTTTCTGGGATGATTAGGATCAACAAAACCTTTAGGTTGTACCATATAAATGTCTTCATCAAGATAACTATTTAAGAAGGCAGTTTTTACATCCATTTTCCATATCTTATAATCATAGTACGCCACTATAGATATGAGAATCCTAATAGCTCTAATGTCAGCGACGAGTTTGAACGTTTCTTCATAATCAACCCCGTAGAGTTGAGTATAACCCCTTGCTACAAAACGAGCTTTATAGGTGTGTACAATACCATCCATGTTAGTATTTTTCTTAAAAATCCACTTACTCCTAACAGTCTTACAGCCAGGAGGAAGATCGACCAAGACCCATACCATATTGTCCATCATGGATTGTATTTCCGCATTCATATCATCGATCCACTTATTAGATTCTAAATCTAACATTGCAGCTTTATAGCTAGTGGGTTCATTAAGATCCCTTAGACTATGTTCCTCTGCCTCTACATTTAGACATAAGCGATTTGGAACTCGACGTGTCCTTTCGGACCTACGAATCAGAATCTCTTCCTCTTGAGGTGGTTCAAAACCTTCAACCTCCATAGAAATTTTGCTAGTGATTTCAGAAGGTGATGTATCTTCATCTTGAATTTCTTCAAGATCTATGGCCCTCCCACTGACTTCTTGAGTTATGAGATTTTTCTCAAAGAACTCAGCATACCTCGCAACAACTATTTTGTTTTCAGGTGGGAAGTAAAAATAGTAACCCATCGTTTCCTTTGGGTATCCTATGAAGATACACTTAACAGATCTTTGTTGAAGTTTGTTAGCGTATCCGCTTCATAGCGCCTCACATAACCCCCCGACCCCTTTAAGTAAGACAGATTAGGAACTTTTCCATACCATAATTCATATGGAGTCTTATCAACCTTCTTGGTTGGAACCATATTGAGAATGCGTGTTGCAGACTCTAGAGCATAATCCTAAAAGGATAACGGCAGAGTTGTAAGATTCATCATAGATCGAACCATGTCTAACAAAGTATGATTTCTCCTTTCAGACACGCCATTGTGTTGTGGTGTGTATGGAGGAGTAAGCTGTTGGACAATTCCACAAGCTTTAAGATAATCTTTAAACTCTTGGCTAATGTATTCGCCACCTTGATCTGATTGAAAAGCCTTGGTTGTCTTCTCAGGTCGATTTTCAACTTCATTTTTAACCACCTTGAACTGTTATCAACGACACTCATGTTTATGTTTAAGAAGATATACATAACCTTAACAACTTATAATCATCCGTGAATGTAATGATTAGTAGCTAGCACCTTGTCTTGACACATGGCTACGTTGGACCTCACACCTCAGTATGTATTATTCCAAGAAGACAGTCGCCTTTTCGGGACGATGTCGGAAAACGATTTCCTAGTCATTCTTGGCTCGATAAACAAGATACGCCTTGATATCAAACTAACTCATTCATTGTTTGCTTTAAAAGCCCTTCTTGTTGCAGCTTTTCAATACGTTTCTTACTTATATGAGCAAGACGGTAGTGCCATAGATAAGTTGAGTCCAAATTACGTTTGGCTCTTTTAGTGCTAACATTATAAATAGAATTAACATTTGGTACAAGATCATGCATATCAATTTCATAAATATCATTACTGGGAATAACATTAAAATAATGAACATTATTCTTAGAAACTGAAATTCCAAAATCCGTAAAACACTAAACAAATCCATTTTCTACCAAACGGTGAAATGAAACAACACCTCTAGTGCAGTGATAGGTGCATAATGAAAATTGTCTAATCAAATCACAAGGCCATTAGGAAAAACTAAATCATAACTTCCAATAGCTTCTACTTGTGCACGAACACCATTACCCACGTACAAATAGAGTGCTCCTTGTTTCAACTTCCTTGCTTCTCTAAACCCCTGTTTTGTAATACAAATGTGAGTACCACAACTAGTGTCATACACCCAGGATTTATTAGGGAAAGCAAATAATCGAATTTGTGAAGATACCTGAAGAACTGGCAGAGCCAACTAGCTTCTTTTTCTTCAACAACTCAGCAAGATACACATGATAGTTCCTCTTCTAATGATCTACCTCCTTACAGTAGTGGCAGGTGTCATCCTTAGCTGGGTGCTCTTTAGTAGAAGGTTTAGGGTTTTTAGGCTTAGGGTGATAAAACCTGTTTATCATTTCATCTTCCATAGCTTTACACTTGCTTTTGCTTTAGTGATTATCTTTTTGGCCTTTGGATTTACCACCTTTAATCATCATTACTTATGGTGTTTTAGCCTTTTTAGGTAAACCCTTTTCATACTCAATGAGCATAGCATGTAGTTCACCAATCGTCTTCCCCATGTTATGCATATTGTAATTTCTTATAAATCCCGCAAAATCTTTAGTAAGGCCATTTAAGATAAGACCCACTATAAGATCTTATGGTAGCATATAGCCAAGACATTCCAGTTGATCTACATATCCTTTCATCTGGATGACATATGCAGCAACTGATTTACCCTCCTCTTGTTTGCAAACATGGAAGGTTTGGATTAGGTCAAACCTCTCCACTCTAGCTTATTTTTCAAACATAGCTTTAAGCTCTTTTATCATGTCATATGGTGAAGAGTTTTCAAATTGTCTATGAAGCTCAGGAGTTATACTACCGAGTATAAAACAAGCAACCTCATTATATGAATCATAAATTGCATTCTATTGTGACAACACTTGTGCATCGGAATCAACAGCAGGAGCCAGGGGTAAAGGCTGATCAATGACAAACCTTTTCTTTTTAACTCTTAAGACTAACTTAAGTTGACGAAACCAGTCATTAAAATTATTTCCAGAAAGTTTTTCTCTTTCAAACATCTACCTGAAAGCCGAATGGTTTATGTTTTAAACAGGTTGTGCCATCTACAAAACACAGTTAAAGTTCAAGAATTAGTATTTTCGATAATACTCCTTGAAGAAAATTAACTACCCATGTTTATAAATAATACAATTAATTTCTAAAGGCTAGGACCCTACTTGACATACCACCACCACATCAGTTGATCTGCTAGTGATGGTGTATTCAAAAGGTAATTGACGATCAATAATTGCCGATGGTGCAATTCTTAAACCATATAGGACTTACTTTATTATAATAATATTCTAGTAAGCATTGTTTTAATCCTATCTAGGCCCGAGTTTAAGGTCTTACCAAATAACCGATTATTAGTCGTCCAAATCAAAATATTATGAATTTATGTAACACTAACGTCTCTCGAAAAGTGTCTAATCACTTGGGATTTCGATCTACATTTTGTACGCATAGTTATAAAAAAGGCATTACCCACCAAGATGTTTTTATAAATTGGATGGCAATAATTATTTAAAAAGGGTATAATTATTTGTCGTGACAAATATGTACGAAGAAGCATGCATACATCTTCGTATCATAGATTTTAATAAAAACTTTACTCAATTAAGTTATTTATTCACGGGATCAATATTTTCTATACGAAATGCTAATGTATTAAATGAGTTAAGATTCAACATAGATCCCATTATTTGTCATAGATCAATGAATCAATCTCAACCATTTTATTTTTTTATCAAAAATAAAAAAACCCATTTTCACCTTTTTTTTAAATAAAATATCTTACAAACGGTAAATCGTCACACGACAAAAAATACACCATCGCGACGAGTATTTTTTTATCTTTCAGTAGACGGGTGACACGATATACTTTCGAGGAACTTTTTTTCAATATTTTTTTTCAGTCACGAATTGGGAAAATCATATATGATTCGTACAACGAATCATATATGATTCGTACAACGAATCATATATGATATATGATTTCATAAAATCATATATGATTTCATAAAATCATATATAATTTATGATTCTAACTAACTTTTTTTCAATTTTGTTTCAGTCACGAATTGCGAAAATCATATATGATTCGTATGACGAATCATATTATGTTTCGTATTACGAAATCATATATGATTTCGTAAATCATATATGATTTCATAAATCCTATTATTGATTCCATAAAATGTTATGGATGCTTCATATAAATCATTAAAAAGTTTGTCGAAAGTACATAGTGTCGTCCCTCTATAGAAAGATAATTTAATTCTCGTCACGATGATATGTTTTGTTTTGCGTAACGATTAACAGTGTGTGAGATATTTAATTTTTTAAAAAGAGCTGGAAAGTGAGTTTTTTTATTTTGATGAAAAAATGAGTGGCTGGGGGACTAGGATTCGAGTTCATTGGGTCTATGACAAATATTGGGTCTATATTGAACTTTTGGCATGTATAAATACTGTTACCTTTTTAAAATTGACGATTCAACTTGTTTCCAAGTATAAAGATTAAAGAATGGTCAAAAACGTGTACAAAAAAACAAGTTTTTAATAATGACACTGTAGTGACATGCCATGGTTCACGGTAACTCCAATCGAACGCACAAAGAAGCGGAGAAACAGGTCAGCTCGAAGCTTATTAAAAAGCTGAAATCTTTAGGAAAATCCTCCTTAAAATTCTCTTATAGTTTATTCTAGTGGATGAGCCGTACTTCCCATGAGTCCATAGCATTCAGTTTTAACCATTCAAACTAAAACTTTAATTTGGAAAACACATTATGAACTACTAGACGAATACCCGCGCATAGCGGCGGTCATTCCTAGCGGTAAATATTGTAATGATAAAAAACGTTTATGGGTTATAAACAAAAAATAATAATAGTTTTATGATTTGGAGACTAAACATAATCTTTTGAAGCTCGGTTCGACCCAACCGGTTCAACTGGTGTATGGTGGCGACGACAAGTATTGAGCGATAAAATAGGCTTCTTAAGGAAGCTCTTAAGTAAATTTAAATAATATACTTAGTTCTCCAACACTTTGATTTTTTGGCAAAATTTTATACATATCAATCTTATATATATTTATAGTAGTAATTTAAAACTATAATAATAGTAATATATTCAAGCGTTATATTAAAAAACTTTGATAAAATTCAATCAGAAAGACGAATTACTAAATTATTGAGATTGACGAAAGACGCCGGAAAATCTGTTGTAGTCACCTTCACCGCTTTCTCGTCAGAAAATGAAGCTTTCGTTGCCGTCGTGTTTTTGGCCGAATTTGTTATATGGGACTATTGCTAATTAGTTACAAATTTTGTAGATGTACAATGGTATAAAGTTTATTTTGTGAAATTTTCGTTATAAATGACTGTCTGTAATTTATGAAAAATTAGAAAAATTTCACCTAGGAAACAATATCCCACCAAAAACATCATCTTTTTAATTTATCATTTCACTTTACATATTATTCACAAACACAATCATCATAAATCATAAAATTTATTTCACTTTTACTTCTTTCATCTTCCTTTAAAATATACCTTACAAAGCAACTAATTAGCTTAGAAAATGGGAACCTATTCTACAAACTTACAAATGAACACAGTTTAGAAAGAAGAAAAGACCGAATATAAAACCATGCATGACCCTAATTAGACATACATGCACACCATGGCAAAGAAAAAAACATTACACCATTCCTTTTCTCCTGCTTTTTCTCCACCTTTACCCCACCAAAACATTATTTCTCCCATCACAATTTATTTTGTCGGCCACCAAAGAATTATCTCTCTTCCTAGTACAAACTTCTCACAACCACCATCTTTTGCACCGCTAAAAACAGCCGGAGAAGATGCGTTCGATCTGACTCCACCAAACAACCGTCCCAGATTTATACGATCTAACATAATATATAAAAGTTTCCAATAATGTGTTATTATAATAAAAAAAACCCAGTTCATAAGAAAAGATTGTGTTATTATAATTATGAAAAATGATGATAAAACTTGATATGATCACAATATAAAAAACAACGTACACTTTTTTCAAAGGCAATCATTGTTAATTCTTTTTAACACCTATCTTGAAATCTTTCATCTCTAACTCAAAATCTTCACTTTGATTCACGTTTTAAAATGTTTTTTTCATGCTTCGGGCCTTAGGAATTAACTTGAAATCAAAAAGTTAGCTAAGTGGGGATTAATGTGAAATAGTGCTCAGGTCATCCACGCGGCTGCAAGTTAGATGTCTCATTCTTAAGTGTCCTTTTCTTAATATCT
The DNA here is from genome assembly GCA_026074375.1 of Tanacetum coccineum. Classification (NCBI taxonomy): domain Eukaryota; kingdom Viridiplantae; phylum Streptophyta; class Magnoliopsida; order Asterales; family Asteraceae; genus Tanacetum; species Tanacetum coccineum. The sequence continues at coordinate 5,632 of BQNB010092319.1, read as the reverse complement.
TACGGACTAAAGTGGAGGTTCTATGGACTGTGTTCACGCATGGCAAGGAGATTAGTTGTAAAAGTAATAAGTTCGGCTTTTCCTAAATAGAAATCCAAACTTTATCTATTGGTGGTCGTTTAACTTTGTTGAAATCGGTTTTTGGATCTATATCCGTTCTTTCACATGTCTTATTTTCAAAGTTCTTCAAAGGTGCTTATATTTGGAGTCTATCTAGAAGTCATTTCTTTAATGGCCATGATTCGGGTAGTAAAAAGTCTTCTTGGGTTAAATGGAACAATGTTTTGACAGACAAAAAACGAGGCAGGCTAGGTGTGTCTAGCTTATTTGCGTTAAATAGAGGCTTGATGATTAAGTGGGTTTGGAAGTTTCTCTCCCAAAAAGACTCTCTTTGGACTAAAGTTATGTGGACTATTCACTCGGTGTGGGTCGGTAAATATTTCTTTTGGAATGGATTCTCTTGCAAATCATGTTGGCTTTCGATATTGAGTGACGTTTGATATCTCCAAGAAAAGGTATGTCCGTTTTGATTATCTGATCATAAGATGGGAATCGGGGAGTGTCACCAAATTTGGTTGGATCATTGGCATAGTAGGGGCATTTTTAATAGACATTTTCCCAGATTATACACGCTTGAATCTCTCAAAAGGATGTTACTGTTAGTTCCATAGATAGGCGACCGAGTTTGGTCTGCTCCTTCCGTCGAATCCTAGAGGGGGTATAAGCAAAATCAATTCGACAGCTAGGTAGACTTTGGTTAGTTATGTCACTATCATGCTTCCGGCTGACGATGGAATTGGAATCATGGAGTGTACGGGTATAATTTTCTGGTGGCCTTGCTCGTAGACGTATCGTTGAGATATGCCTTCTGATATTGGAGAAGAACTTGATGGGTCAAGTGTGTCCCGCTATAATAAATCAATGTTTGTGCCTGGAAAATCAAGACCCGATGCTTTACCTACCCGGTTCAACATTTCTCGTAGAGGTATTGACATTCAGGATATGTCGTGTCCCATTTGTGATAATGCTATTGAATCGACGGACCATTTGTTCTTTAGGTGTGGATTGGTTCGGGACATTGCTAATAAGGTTTTGAGCTGGTGGAATTTGGATCACGCAAACTTGAACTCATATGCAGAATGGAAGTCTTGGCTTGTTTCAATTCGTATGGATTCCAAACTCAAAAAGATGTTCGAAGGAGTTTGGTATTCCATTTGGTGGTACGTTTGGATCTATCGAAACAAGCTCCTATTTGACGAGAGAAAACCTTCGAAGTCGATGCTTATTGATAATGTCATTGCTAGTTCTTTTTATTGGTGTAAGTATAGATCTAAAGCCTCGTTCGGATGGAACGAATGGCTCAAAAACCCCTATATTATTGTTTTGTAATCTAGCTCCTTGCTAGTTTTGTTTCTAATAAAATCGCCGTTCCAAAAAAAAAAAACTCAAAATCTTCATCCATCCTCAATATCTTCTACCTCCATCATCATAAAATTAACTACAAATTAAACACTCTTTACTAAAATAGAAACACAAACGAAAGAAAAAGGTTAATGGAACTTTAGTTCATTTTATTTTCTTGATTATACTCGTATTACTTATAGTACTTAATGTAATAATTCAAATCCATTCGAAAAATAGTCAATAACAACTTATCTGATAACATCCTTTACGCAAAAATGGCAAAAAATCAATCATCATTGTGCGCGTGGTTGGCCGGTGCGCAACCGGTTTAGCAACCGTACTTCCGGCGAGAGATCGACAGAGACGGCGCTGGAAGCTGGCAGCAAACAGCGGCTAAAAAAAACGTTACAAAGAGTAGGATTAACAAATCTATATAAGAAAAGTTCTAAAACTTATTTAATACATATACATGTAATAGAAAAACCTCAAAGCTTACTTAGTTTACATTGATCTAAAACAAAACTATAAATCCCTGAAACTTATTTAATTTATAACTTGTTTTAATGTGAGATTTACAGAGATAAAGTGTAAAATGGATGGGAGAGTTTTTTTAGGTAAGAGGCGGCAACCGGTGGTGGTGGGCGGCAGCCAGCGATGGTTAGAGAGAAATGATCTTTGGTTTAGAGAGAGAGATAGGGGAATTGAGTGAATGGATGAATTTTGGTGTTGTGTTTATATAATGAAAAGGTTGCACAGTGTTTTTCTACGTTTTCAACATTCAAGATTTGACTATTCAATAAAATTAACAATCACGTTTAATGTCAAGATTATTAGTTTTTTAAGCTTGTATATTTAGTTTCCAAGGCTTGTACTATTTTACACTTTCTCATTCTCTACTTCCTGTTTCAAGAATGGGTTAGATTTCCATTATAATGTAGTATAGATAAATAGTCCATAATAAATCTGATTTCATAATAATTAGTCATGTTTATACTTATTTTCAAAAAACCCTTTTATTTTCTCACAAGTCCAATACTTAAAATTAAATAATATAAAACATAAAACTAATTCACATAACAATTATTCAAATAACAACCCTTAACAATTAAGTCATGCAAATATCAAGATATGATCCTAATTATCTAATAATTAAAACATGTATATATCTATATAAGTCTTCTTCGTCCTATAAACTCCGGCCACATCCATCGACATAATCGATTGCGTAAGCCTTATACAAATATACACCACATAGCACATAAAATTTAATTATCTTTAAGGCCTCTAACGACATTGTCAAGGTCTTCTCTAGCTTTTAAAGTCGTGGATCGAAACCACATATATTTAATGTCTATGTTTTAATTCTTGATTATCATATTTGCATAAAAATTCATTAACAATTAACAAGATTTATATCATATATCGCTCCATGATAAATTGCATGTATTTATCATGGATGCCGAATTAACAATTAATTTTAACATAAAATCGGATCAATTAACAATTTAAACACATCAAGTTTTATCATAAAATTGCATACAACTTAGAATTCGTCTAATTAAATTTATAACCAATAAAGATTGAATCTTGATGCACAAAGATCGAATCTTGATGCACAAAGATCGAATCTTGATATATAAAATGCACAAAGGGCTTAAAAAATTAATCAAGAACCCTAATTTTTTGTTCAATTTTATTCTGGTAATTATAAATTCATATAACCTGGCTCTGATACCACTGTTGGGATTTTAGATCTAATTTAATAATTAAACATATCACGAGTACGCAGCGGAAAGATCAAACACGTATAGAACTTATAATTAACAAGGGATTAAAGATGTGTACCTTTTAGCAAGAAATGTTACACTGCTTTTAGCAATAAACGTTACAACGTCTTCAATATACGCGTGTGTATAACACCACGCGAAACCACCAAGGATCAAAAGAATAATCCCTCTAAGTTTACACACACAACACATTCTTAGCAAACAACGTGTATGCTAGTACTAGTAGTGTTTAACCAAACGATCACCGTAGATTGAATATCAACTAAACCAAGTAACCCTTCGTGTTCTTGAGGGTCGAACCACAAACAAACGGAAAACCATTTTTAGGTTTGCTGCCGATTGAACAGAAGGGGAAAAGAAAAACAGAAAACCTTAAAAGGTTTTGGTTTGGTCGACTAGGAGAAAGAGTAAGAGAGATTAGGGATTAGAGCTGTGATAGTGGGTTCCAAAGAACGTCTACTAATGCTTGCTCCGGGTAGCTATGCACAATGACCGATCACGTTTCATGAGATACATCGACTAGAAACCAAACCGAGAACTACTCAAGAAATGCATTAAAGAGTGTATTGCACATTGATTACATAGGTACATATGTTTATGCAAACATCTTATGCTTTTAAGCAACATTAGATATTCAGCTTGTAATTCACCTCAAGTATAAACTTGTAATTTTGAATCCATTGAGAATTGTTAGTTTAAATTAAGCCAAACTACTTACTTTTAAAATAGCTTATTTCATTATTTTCTATCCAGATACTTAGAATTGTGTATTGCTTCAAAAACATTAAGCAGATAAGCTGTTTAAACAAGCAATTCTAAACACGGCGTGACTAGAGTGGAGATTGATATAAACTACTAGTCCATTAAGTTGACCCAACCAGGAAATTTAAAGTTGCATGTATAATTGCTAAGTGCCATATGTTTAGACGACTAATCTAGATCACCCTTAGTCTCAAGTTTCTGATGTGGCTTATTTTTCTACCTCACAACAAGGCTGTTGGAGCAGGGCTTATTCCAAGACTTTTTCTAACATGGTTTTTTTTGTTACCCTACAAACATCTCAATGGTGATATGAAATCGATTTATTTAGGCAATAGAAATATAAGGATTTTTTACTAAGTGGCCACAAACACAGCAAACTATCATTAAGGGGAACTTTTGGATATGCACATCCTGAGTTTTGATGAATTTAAAACATTCACACTAGTCTAGCATGTGCATATGATTTAGGAGAAAAACTAAGTAATGCAAACACAATAGCTCTTTCTGACTGAGTACTTCTCTTAATGGTTGTTGTATACGTGCCCATTAAAGACTACTTAGGGGTTGTTTGGTAAGAGTGAATCGTAAATAATGGATTTGTGACTGAGAATGAAAATGAAGAGAAAGAGAATGATCTTGAATAACAAGAACGAATTTCAGTGTTTGGTAAAAATAAAGAACCAACATAAGAAACGATATTCGATTATAATGTTTGGTTGTATTACATAATGAAATGACCGGTAACCAACGTGAACATGTTCTTCATTGCCGTATTCTTTTTCATCTTCAAGAATCATAACAATAGTATACTTCCGTTATTTCACTTGCACAAAAACAATAAACATGTGTAAACTAACCCATTTATATAAGAAAATCAAATGATTCATCGATTTAATATTATAATAGGTGCAAACATTAAAAATTGATTTTTAATTCAATAGTTATGAAAATTAAAAAGCTATTCATGAATCTGATATTAGAAAGACATTTTCTATGCATCTAGTTATCAAGAGCTTGCATTTAAAATCACAATCTATACTAATATATAAAGCATTTTAATTGAAAAGTGAGAAGTGAAAAATTAAATTTTAATTAAGGAAACGATGAAATAGGGTTTTAATATCGTGGCTGAAGGAATGGTTGAAAACAAGAAAATATTCAATTATTAAACAATCATCTTTAATCTAAAACTTCTTCCATACACTTTTAATCAATTTCCATTCTACTACAATAGCTTTCAACCCTAACTAATACTGCCACCTAAAACAACTTCCCTAATCTCCTAAAACATACAACAAAATTACCTACACAACCCTCGTTACTGCCGCCACCACAACCCTAATGACCGCCGCCTTCTGCCTTTCCACCATGTGTTGGTGGTATCGGTTTGTTTGGGCGGTTTTGGTTGTTTGGTGGTTTTCGGCGTGCTTGGTGGTTTCGAGTATCTTTGGTGGTTCCGGGGTGCTCTTTCTTATGTTTAATGGTTTCAGTTTGTTCGGCAGGTTTTAAGATCCTTGAAGATGTGATTATATCTTTGGCCATCTGTTTTTTCATCCATTCAGATGTGATAATTGAAGCTGGTGTTGAGTTGTTGTGGTGGTTAACTGATCAGGTTTGATATCATGTGGCTTAATTAATTATTTCTACATTATTTTTATTTTTTTTAGATATTTTTAGAT
>BQNB010092318.1:11637-26648 GCA_026074375.1 Tanacetum coccineum | reverse complement strand
CTCTTGGTAATCAGCACGGCGTAGAATTATCTCTCTTAGGTAGTTGTATCCGTATTTTTCGAATACCTTGACACTGATCCCACTTAGAATTCGCATCTGCGATCTGACTGCTTCACGATAAGAGGGCTCATTGTGTTTATTGATGTAGAATTCCTTTCTCATATTCGCGTTTACTCTCAACCCACAATGATGGAACTAATTCTTCAAGGATGAAGTCTAGGTAACGAGCGACTTTGAGCTTGGATATGGATAAGGCAATTCTTCGCTCTTTGTCACCTGTCAGAAGATAATCCAGATCCTTGTTGAAGAAGAATTGTGGTTGAATAGTTACCTGACCTGGTGGTCCTCCTAAGGGCAGTGGTTCATATATATTTCTCAGAATTTGATGACCCTCAGGATTACTCAAATCAACCTTATTTGTCAGCAGCTTATGGCATTCATCCATCTGATATTGAAGAAAGACACTGTTCTTGTGAAAGGCTTTAACAAGGTTGAAAGTTGGTCCTTCTAAATCAGCTTTGCAGAGTTTCTTCTTTCCTGTTCGTCTGCAGAACCATTTGATGAACGACCCAATATCATATGTCTTTCTTTGAAGCTTGTTCTCCTCAGGAACTTTATACGTTGTGGCGTATGTATTTGCCCAGTTGTTCTCTGGTTCCGGGAAATCATTCGGGGGAATGGTCCATTCTGGTTCAGGTGTAGCAGGTCTCTCGCTTTCTGGAATAGGCTTAAACCACGTAGTGGTCGACACCTTGGGAATGTGAGCGTTGTCAGTGTCCTCCATATCTGAGTCATTCCCTTCATCCTGCATTGGAATGTCATCTGAAGATTGTTCAGAATGTTCTGATTCGGGATCAGATCTGTGCATCGAAGAGTCAGCACCAGCATCTCTTGTGTCAGTGATCTGCCATCCAGTTGAGGTGAGAGCTGGATGTTGTTTGGAAGCAGATGCATCAGACTCCCGTGGTTTCTTTGAACTTTGCTCATCATCTTTTGTAGGAGGTTGAGCTGAACCAGAAGCACCTGAATCGTGTCTTCTCCTTTTCGATGACTTACCCTGGTTTGATCCAGCTGAAGGGCCTTCATTATCATCATCGTCTTCATCATCATCACTATCATGCCTTCTCTTGTGATCTTTAACCTTGTCTGCAACTTCCTTATCCATGGCGTCTTCATCTGCTATCAAAGCTTCCATAAGTGCATGGTATAGATGGTAGTTGGCAGTATTTCTGTTTGCAGACTTGATCTTATTCATGTGCTTGAAGAGAGCACTCTTTAGATCAAATTCTTCAAGATCAACTTTATCAGTTGACCTGATTGAGTATGTTGAATCTTGTTTCTCCTCACCTTGTTCCTTTTTGATTCTGATAATCTCCTTCGGACTCTTTTCAGATTCTTGATTCTGGATAGACTCTGGGCCAGGCAGCACTGAGTATTTCTCGATTAAATCTGCAGTGTGTCGTTCAAGAACCTTAAGGAGAGCATCATCAAGTTTTGTTCCTAGATATTTATCAACAGCCGTAGGAACTTGGGATTTGATTGAAGCCAAAACATCAGCCTGGTGATCAGTCTTCTTTACTTCAGACATCTCCTGCTCCAATCTTGCCACTCTTAGCTGAAGGGCGATGAATGGAGTGATTTCAGGGAGAGATGTGGTGATTGTTGTAGCTTCCGTGTTGATTGGTGGAGGAGTGACCAGTAATGACGGCTTAGAAGATGAGACATCTGTGAAGGGAGCAATCACTGGAGGAGTTGACGTTACTGTCTGATTTGGATCAGGTATGGTGGACTCAGACTCCTCTCTAACTTTAGATTTCTCCTGATCATCTTTGGTTGGTTTGTCATAAAGAAATTGATCCCCAAAGTTATCAGTGTCTTCGAGATTTTTCCTAGATGACATAGAGCCAGAATGACTTTCTGGATTATCATCGATGACACGTTCTTCTGTTATGAGCTTTCAGGTTTTCATGTACCTGTGGGTAGGCTTGTAACGAGAATTTCATCATTCCATGTGCTCAGGGTTTGGTCCAGCAAGAGACACATGTACTTTTCCAGAGTCTGATCCAGTCTGGTCTTCTTGCATGGGCTCAGGGTCTGGTCCAGCCAGAGCCTCATGTGCTTTTTCAGGGTCTGATCCAGCCTGGCCTTGTGTACTAACAGGGTATGTTCTCTGATGTCACTTGGACGAATCTATTCACCTTTGTTCTTTGTCACCTTTAGGAGCAGAAAAAAAGGCTTCTGTATTCACTTTCTGTTGTTTGATTCAGATGTTGATGTAGATTCATGGATACTTCTCTGTATGTATATCTTCAGGTTGTGAAGGGGGTCAGTTGTCGAATCATGAGGTGCTTGATCCGATAACAAGGGATATAACTGACGTAGTTCTTTTTTCTTTGACCGATGATCAGGGGGGAATGAGCTACTTGTTCTCCTCGGTTACAATGGCCTTACCTTGCCTACTACTCAGGCTAGTTTGGGAGTTGTCTTAGATACTGGATCCCCCCTTAATCGTTACTCCTCCAACAGGTGCCCGACCTTGTGGCAGAAAGGAAGGATCCAAGCTAAGCTTAATAGCTCGTTCTATGTCAGCATCAACACCTTCACCCGCATCCAAACTCATCTTCTTAGCCAGTTTGAGATCAGGATCATCACCTTCTTCTTGAGGAACAGATTCTTGTTGAGCTTCATCATCTTCATCAACAAGTTGGAAAGAAGGCTTTCCTTTTCTAACTTTCTGTGGAAGCTTACGCTTAGAAGGTTTCTTTGTCGGAGACTTAGGTTGTTTGGATGAAGGTGTCTTTGTTGGTTTGACTGGAGTAGTAGTTGTGGGCTTCTTGGGTGGAGCACGCTTTGTTACAGGTTTAGGTTGCTTACTTGCACTATCCTGTGGTGTTTTTTTTATATTCTTAGCAACCATTTCCAGATACTTTGGATAGTACAAAGATTGTTGAATGGCTTGAGTAATCAATTGTTTGGGAATCGCCATTCCAAACACTTCATTTGTTTCACCTTTCGAGATAAACTTGAGATTACCTAGCAGAAAGTCATCTCCTGGAAGATGACAAGGAGACTCAGGTACTTTTTTGTAATCCACTTGGTGCTTCAGATAGTAGATATTATCATCTAAGTTAAAAACGCCCGTAGAATGATGAGAGGAGATGCTTTCTTCTTAGGGTCTTCTGACTGGCTTCATGACTTTCCTGTGTGAGAAGAATGTATGAATCCTTGAGTAAAACTATTCCCATTAACGTTCTGCATGATTATCATTAGTTTGGAGTGACAATGCCAAAAATTTGTAGCACTTAGGTAGTCTTGGTTTTTGTCACTACCAGATGCTTTCCGGTTTAGACTGGTTAATCATTGTTTTTAAAATTGCTCTCCATGGTGATATACATTAATTTACAGTATACTGGAGGCAATTTACAGGTTCAGGGTACCCCAGCTGATTTACAAAATCAATCCACACTGTCACAGTCGGAAGGTAACACAAATGGTGTGCTGAGTGGTTAACTGAGTTATATCATAAGGCCTCTTTCCTTAAGAAGTCAGGACTTAGATTGAAGAACCTTATTCATCAACTTGACAGCTATAAAACCCAGTTCTTCGCGGTCTTACTTATAGAGTTCCAGGAACTGCTAAATTAGGACTAAAGGAAACATAACAGAGGCAGAGAAAGCTCTGAAGAAGTTGGTGTTACGCAAGATGTCCACTGATATCTGAAAGATGGGGTTCTTCTGTATCTTTTGAGCATCGAAAAGAAGATTGCTTTTCCCGATTTGTAACCATTGAGAGCGAGGTACAATCTGCTCATCTGTTCTTGCTGGTGCTTGAGTGGGAACATTTTGCTCTGCCATCGTATTCTGCATAAGAGTAAGTAACAAAGGAAACAAGCATGGCAGAGAAACGATGTTAGAGAGGAGTCATGACATGCCTCGACTGATTAAGGCAGAATTATCCAACATGATCAATTACGTGTTAACTAAGCCCGGATGGGTGTTAGAAATGTAACTTGGTCATTGGAATGGGCCTTGATTGATTGATGGGCTTAATGGGTCAAATTTCTGAAACTAAGCCCAAACCGCCGCCTAGCAGTTAGCCAACCCGCCGTGAGGTGAATTGAGCAAACCGCCGCGAGGAAAGACACCAACCCGCCATGATTATTAAAATAATATTGACCAAACCGCCGCCATATTTGAAAATATTGAAATGGCGGTTGGCGTATTTTAATATTATTAAAATGAATCACCAAACCGCCGCGAGGCAGCGGATTACCTGTACAAATAAAATATTAAAAAATATAAAACAACCCGCCGTGAAGCAACTCGCGAAACAGCGGGATGAATATTTTATTAAATATAATAATTTCAACCAAACCGCCGTTAAGAGGCGGTTTCCCTGAAAACATTAAAATAATAAAAATAAACAAACCGCTACCTAGCAACACAGGCAACCGTATCGGTAGATCTCTTAAACAAAAATCTGTTTTCATTCCTTTGGCATTCCTTAACACATCCATAACGCAATCCTAAGCTATCATATGCCTTAGATACACTCTAACCAACACTTGAAGATATTTCGAAAAAAACAGGTAAGATAAGCATTTGAGCACTAGATGTTTGCGAAATGGTTAAACCAATATATCCTAGTGATCACATTTCAATTCCGCACCTTTCCCCTCAATCAATTTCAATTTTCCAACTACTTTTAATTTTCGAACCCTAAATTTGAAATCTAGCTATTCTGCACATTTTAATGTGTTTAAATTCGATTCCTTGAATCTATATATACATTAACATGCATAGAACAAGATTTGATGATTACCTTTGCAAGAAAAACACTCAAAATCAAAAAGATTGAGAAATGGTTCTTGGCGGCGAGTTGCGTGCGTGCGAGTGTGTGTGTTTTTTGTTTGACCAAAATTTTGAAAGTTTGACTAAGGGCAACCCGCCGCCTCCTTTTACACTCTAACTTTTGAAATTTGGCAGATTCAGTCCTTGTGGTTTCTATCTTCTTTTATTTTCATGTTTAAGCATTCCTAAGGTTGTCCAAAGTTTGAGTCTTGGCAGATTTAAACCCTATTGATTAAAAACTAGGAGACATAAAGCAATTTGCATTAAAGTCCCTAAGCATTATACCCATAGATATTTTTGGCCCTTTGAGTTAAAATTAATTAACTCCCCTCCAAACACTAACCTATTAGAATACAAAAGCATTATCTTAACAAATTTTAACTTAGGTGGTTCATTTACTGACCAAATTTTCAACACTCCTAAACAGCCATGGAAGATCCTCCCAATCACTTCTAATAGACACCAGTGTGATGAGGTAAATTTTCAATTTCTCAAATTCACTCCCACCCTTAAACAACGACCCGTTTTTATTAAAAGAGCTGTAGTCGTTGATTGAGATGTAAAATTTACGCGCACACCCATAATGTATGGATTTTAAGTAATCTATGCCCCGACATCGACACGGGTTGCAATCTGAAGTAATTGCAAACCATTTAGTAATTCCAAATGACTTAAAATATTTACTAAGCCCCCCTTTTTTCTCGATTGCTATGATGAAGTCTTTGCTCCTCCTCTTGTCATCCTCTAAGCATTTCCTAGTCTCCATGCCCTTATTGTTTTTTTTTGTTTTTTTATATAACATATGTAACAAGAATACATGAAGGCACTTCGTCTACTCATCTTCTCCTTCTTGAAGGCGTCTGAGAGTTTCAGGGGTCAAACTCTTCATTGGCTCCAGGTTTAAGGCGTGGGAAGGAAGAATTCAAAACCGTTCTCTTGGTAAATTTTGTGAGAATGTCCGCAAGTTGATAGTTCGTTTCCACGAAGTAGAGTTCAACCACTCTATTTTCCACTTGCTCTCGGATGAAATGGTGACGTATGTCGATGTGTTTTGATCGAGAGTGCTAGACATTGTTACAGCAAAGAGCAATTACACTCTTGTTATCATAGTACTGAGGAATTTTATTGAAGTCTAATCCGTTAATAGTCTTTGAGCTGTGATCGCATCCAACAGGATTTGAGCACAACATCCAGGACATGGCAATGTATTCAGCCTTTGTTGTAGATATTGCAGTGCTTCTTTGCTTCTTTGATGACCAGCTAACCAATCTATCTCCAAGAATGAGCATTCCGACGGACTTCTTCTTGAATTTGACTCGCATGTCCGCATCTGCATAAGCTGTTAGGACATGGTGTTGTCTTTCGTGATTACAAAGACCATGGTAATGGGTTCTTTAAGTACGAAAGACACGTTTGATAGCTTCAAAGTGCTTTTTGGTAGGCTTAGCCTGATATCTAGCACACATGCATACAACGAATACAAGGTCTGGTCTACTGGCTGTAAGGTACATTAGGGAGCCCATACCATTACTATAAATCGAGTTTGGCAATGAGAATCCCCTTGAGATCCTCGTTCCAGGTTTCAATCGATCTACCACTGGTGTATCGATAGGGTGCAGAGAGATCTTCCCATATTTCTTAAGGTTCGAGTAGATATTTGCGTGCGTTAATAAAGATGCTCTGGGACTTTGAGAAACATATAGTCCTAAGAAAAACGACGATTTGTTCCCATCATTGACATATCTAAAATTTGGAGATATTTCTGTGGGAAATAGGTAACACGCCATTCTGATCTGGTGAGGCAAAAAATGATTGTATCTACGGATATTTTGAACAAGTAGGAATATGTTTGCTTGATTTGCGTGTGAATAAACGTTGGGTCCTCGGCACCCTTGAAGAAATTAATTGGCAACAGGAATATTTTGATGTGTGTCATACCACGCCCTTGGTGCCGGCTTTAGCCATTATAAGAGCCTTCTTCAGACGATAAACGTGTATGGAGGTATTATCTGGTCTTCAAATCTTCAGGCTGACTGACAAAGACGTTCTTTCTTGAAGATCAACCATTCTAAAAGCAGTTTTTAATCATCTGATTAGATGATCATATTCTTGGTTGCGTCATTTGGCACTGTAGATTCTGATGGCCTCTATTGTGTTAACTGGAGCAAACGCTTCTTCAAATCAATACCTCTCCTGATCCTGACGATATCCCTTTGCAACTACGAGCTTTGTTTTTCGTACATCACCATATCATCAAGCTTTCTCTTTGTAGATCATTGGAGAGCGATAACCATAACATAGTTTGGGTGAGGTACTAATTCCATACTTCAAAGTTCGTTCAAATTCGTGAATTTAATTTTGCATGGCTTGAACATGCTGTCTTCTATCACGGCTTATCTTGAAGTTCTTGGGTCGATTTTGGGACAAGTCAGTATGGAAACAGCACCACAAAAGCATCGGATTGCTAACTGTTTTTGGTAGATACAGGACGTGTTGGGATTGCCAACGTGTTATCATGAGGGTGATATTTGGTCCATTTCTGAGATGATCTGTGGTTGTGTAACTTGGGTGGGTTCCGTAGAATTAACATTCCTAGATGTTGACTGTGCCCAAACCAGGTTCTCCAGTAACTGGGGTAAATGAAGGATGTAATACATGTGAGTGATTGGGGAGTTTCGATAGTGGGGTTCATTTTGCAAGATCCTTGATGTCTGGGACTGGGAAGATGCATATCTGATGTTGATGATTGAAGCACTTTTGTAAGACGGTGATCTTGAGAATTGTGTAGACAAAGATGTTACCAGGGGAACAACTTGAGCATTAACTTCAGTTGAAGAAGGTACTGGTTCCATTGACTCGGAGTTGTTCGGTATATTCATCAAACATTGGTTGAACTAACATCTCCAATCTTTATCGGTTAGGATGCGGAGCCCTTATTTGATGTTGTCAGGGGTCATGATGATGGCTCAGGGTCCTGATACTCATGCGGTACAGGAGCCCATTATGCTGATAGCATCTCATCGATTGTGAGTGAAATGGTTTCCCATTATCGAGAGTTCTCTTGTTGTAGATTCTATAAGCCCTTCTGCTAGGAGCTATACCCAACAAAAATACAAATGTCAGCTTTGGCTTGAAATTTTCCGAGATCTTCGCTATCATTTGTAGGATAGCACAGAGCATCAAATATTCGGAGAAATGTAAGATCAAGCTTCTTATCATGTACAAGCTCATAAGGGGTTTTGTTGTGACGAGTATGAATCAGGGATCGGTTTAGGTGTTTAACAAGCAGTAGCTACAGTTCTGCATAGAACTTGTGCTTCTTTAGTATATCATCATTGTTACGTTTGCTGCTATCTAGAAGTGTAACGATTTCATTCTTTCGACAAGCCATTTTGTTGAGGAGTCCTAGAACAGATTTTTGATGAATTTAGCCAAACACCTTATAGTATTTCAGTCCTACTTGGTTGACGAATTCCTTTCATTATCTGTTAGGATGTATTGACTGTTTTATTAAGAACCAACCTGTATTTGCTTAGAAAAGTTGATGACAAACTTGGAGTTCACCTTTGATCTCAAAAATATTTCCCATGTGAATCTTGAATAGTCATCCACGATTAACTAAAAATGTTATTTCTTCCCCTTTAAATACTCTGGACTTCATTGGACCATCAGATTCCATGTGTATAGGGTATGAAGACGTCCATATTTGTGTTTCAGATTTGGTTTGTGGGAGAACTTCTTGCTTTTTCCAGGTTGAAGGCTGAGCAAGATGATCTTTTTCAACTTCATCTTGGTAGGCCTCTAAACAGATTCTTGTCGAGCAAGATTCATTGATTGTGCAAAGTTTAAGGGGTTTTAAACGACGATGCCCAACATGATTTGGACTTGGTAAGCTTTGGACAATAAGCATCTTGGAGAAGACTTCATCTTATCATCAATGATATCGTGTACAAATTGGTGTGCTACGACTACCTTGTGTAAGGTCTGACACGTTAATATCATGAACAAGCAAGTATGCTTTTTGGAAGGCAACTTCAAGATCAGAATCACAAAATTGCCCTACAGATGAATATGATTGTGTCCAGTCCTTCCACGGAGTATTACTCTTGAGATCATTCTGTCACCAATAAAATATCTCCGATAACCTGATGATAGCTCGAAGTGTCATCTCGAATCTGATGTTCGATGGAACTTTTTCCACAAAGTTCTTGAGCTTTTGAAAGATTCCTCATCATGTGTTTTAATACTGCTGAGTCTAGATACAAAGGATGAACCTGTACGACCTGCATTTGAATAACGTCGAGTTGGAGAGTTTGGAATTTCGGTTCCCCAATTTTTGTTGGTGGTCCTGTTGTTAGCTGATATAGTTGAACCATTTCACAGAAAGGCGTAGTTAAAGGGCACATTTCGCCTAAGGCAGATTTTCTTTCCTGTGGGTCTCATGATAACCAATATCCACAAATAGTTTGCCTTGCTGTTCAAAACACGCTTGGTCTTGTTCAAATGTTATCAGACAGCTTGCCTTTTGTTTCTAATCTGCTCCTTTATTCTCACAGACAAATTAATCAGTGGAGTTGCATTACAGAACTCTAAATATTAACAAACTACAACATTTCTTGATTTTGCAGAGTTTAACATTTGTTACACATTTTGCACACAAGATTCAGAATTCGAAATAATTACAAACACGCTTTGAGCTAATGCTGAATCAGCATTCTCTTTTGTCCTATAACGACTTATTTTGCCTAAGGTGGTCTTCTATTTTCTTTCTTATTCTCACTCTTAGAGGCGGATTATTTTCTTTGTATATGCTATAGGCTTTGTATCCGCATGCTTCAGTGAAAGTGTTTACTTCCTGTAGAAGGTATCACAGGGATATTTAGTCCGTTGAACTTTCTGGTTGACTTCGTGTTTCTGTGTCGTTATAGATGAAATTCCTAGTTTATCACTAAAAGTAATTGCTTTTTCAAGTTAAAGGGGTAGAGGGGTGCCTTGTTATCTCTTTCATTGAACTTTTTGTGGCTAGTGCAATTCATAATTCTAAACACTTTCTGAGATAGCTTAGTGGTATTGACAAGCTTAGTTAAGTGCATTATCCGTGGTTTAACTACCTCTATCTTCCTCTACAAGCTCTCTCTAACTATTTTTACACTCGCCTTATGATTGGTGATATAGTTTAAATGAGCTCTCCTTTGTTCTTAAGGGGCATGTGGGATGGTGATATTAACATCAATGGCATACTGTCAGGCGCAAGATTGAATTTTGGTTTGACAGAATCTCTTTGTGAAACAAGACCTTTGCTTCTTAACTGAGCCTTAAGTACTCTCAATTTCATTTAAACATGGTAGATTCTTTTTCACATAGTGTGAGCACGCGTAATCTTAATGGAGTCATCTAATTCCTTGTAATGTTGTTTGCTTTTTTTTTTTAGGTTCTACTTAACGCAATCTTTTGTTCAATAAGAGCAGTGGACATCTTTAGCATTTATAACTATGTCATTACATTAGCGAACTAGAACTTTTATGCTCTAATCACGTTGTCTTTTTCTTGAATCCGCCGTTTCGAGGATCTTGATCTTACGTATGAGTTAACAATCAGGAGCTACCTGTGATGTTTGTGAAATTGTTATTATCAAAACTTTCTTGAAGATGTTGATACTTTTAAATTGCAAATTTAGGTATTCCCTTTTAAAGTTTGAAATATGTTTTGACTCCATTATGAACTTTAGACATTCTGCTTCAAGTTCTATGACAACGTGATTTTCTACATCATTACCAACAGTTGATTCGAAAACAATTAGCAATCTGATTCTCATTTTCAATGAGATAGTTTTTTCTTTATAATTTTTGCAAATTGCTTTGTCTTAAGTATTCTTGTCCACTTCGTTATATCATTTGATCAAAAATTTCTTGCCCATTGCCTTTAACTTCTTCTAAAGAGGGCGTTTAACTCCTACAAAGTTTTCTTTAAGAGTTTTGAAAAATGGAATAACTTCTGGTGAGGGTAACATCTTTTTTGTTTGCTCAAACCTCTTTCCCCTTCCGTATAACCTGTTGCGGTGATTCTCTGTTTACAAGTTTTGTCATTATTCCGTAAAAAGTTGTGAGAGTACATAAAGATTAAGCTTCACTACGTGTAGTTGGAAACGAATCTAGGGACAAGCTTGACAGGAGTATTGGGTGGATACACTGTCAATGCTAAAATTGGTTTTGGAACTGAGGTCTCAGCCTTTTTCCTGTCATTGTCATCTATGGACCAAAATATCTGTTCTGGGGTCAGAATTTCTTTGTTTGGAGTAAAGTTTACAAGAAAGGTTCTCCTTCGAGTAATCTGGGGGGCAATCCTAATCTTTATTTTCCACCACATAGAGGGCTTTGCATTTACAACAAGCATTCTCTTTTACTAGT
Source organism: Tanacetum coccineum (assembly GCA_026074375.1). Lineage (NCBI taxonomy): Eukaryota > Viridiplantae > Streptophyta > Magnoliopsida > Asterales > Asteraceae > Tanacetum > Tanacetum coccineum. Next base: position 15,391 of record BQNB010092318.1, on the reverse strand, counting down.
TATTTCAGCTATTCTCAAGAGTATCCTTCTGAGTCCATGTTCATAGTGGGTGTATGATTGGTCGTGACAAGTACATGACCATTATAGAGAGCAGACTGAGCTTGCTTTGCACGAGTGAGATATAAGGGATTTTTGTAGCCTATTGCTACCTTGTTCTTTTCATCATAAAACAATTTTGGTTTACATAACATGTGAACCGTTTGAACAGACTGATCTTGTTTGTATAATCTATCTTCAATCTTATCTTTAGCCTTTTTATGTCTAAACTCTTAAGGAATTTGTTCTCTTTTTGTTTAAAATCCTTTTTCAAAAATGGTTACTTCTTCTGTCTTTTGACTTTAATAATGGCCAAACGGTAGTTTTGAACTAAGTAAGTATTGTGCTGAATGAAGTTCTGATTTTAAAGAAGTTTCCTTTCTATTTCGGTCTGAGATAATTATTCTCATTTGTTCATCAATTTTTCGTTCTCTATCAGTTAATTCAAACTTTGCCCGTTTTTCATACTCCCCGACCAGTTCCTTATATCTCGCAAGTTCAGAGGTCACTGAATCATTAACTACCATGTCTGGCTTATTTGCTAATCTACTTTGTACACCCTGTTCATGCATTTCATCGAGAATTGATATCAATGCATCATTTCGTACAGAAGATACATTACTTTGTACAACATGATCTTCGTTGTCTTCCACATACTGATCATACGGAATAATATTACTATCACTCGTATAGTCAGCATCAGAGTCAACAACGTAGTTGTGTTGTACATCGCTTTGCATCTCGTGTACTTCATGAATACTACACCATATGGATCTACAAAGGTATCATGATCTTGTACCTCAAACGGAGTATTCGAGTCATATGATGGCCCGGCTTCATCGTAGATTGGATCTTCAGATGTGAGGTTTGCCATGAACATGGTCTGTGTAGTGGGACCCTTATCAACATCAGAGTCGAATGCATCACATTCATCAGCTTCAAAGACATTATCCACATTGAGTGCCAAATCATTCTCGGGTGAATCACCCACATCATCATCAAAGTTGGTAACATGTTCTCCTGCAAGAAACAACGACTGTTCTTCATTTCCAGTAACTGCACCCATTTTCCTGGGCTTTACATTGTAGCATCTTGTCCTGGAGTTTCTCGTTGTCTGAATCTTGAAGTCGCTTTGGCCTTGGACATTCTCGTGCTATGTGCCCTAGTCCGTTACAGTTGTAGCACTTAATGGGTTTGGCTTGACCAGGATTAATAATGCCTCCTCTGTTCTGACCTCCTACATTCCCAGCTACAACATTTGCTCTTGCATTGTTTCTCTAAAATGGTCTTCCTTGATTATTCGCATTGTATCTTCCACGGACATCTTGAACCACAACTCTGCCGTCTTGAACCGTAGCTTTGTTCCTTGCATTAGACGACGTTCTAAGTTGATTGTTTGTTTTAGGAAGATGTGATTTGTACGATTGAGTGAGGAGGGAAGTAAGTTGGATAAACTTTCAAATAAGTTTTCAGTTGAAGAACTTCCTGAGTCCAGTTGAAAGTTGTCAGCAGGAGATGGTTCATTTGAGGATTGAGGAGACTTGGATGATTGTGTTGGATACTACTGAACTTAGGCATTAGACACTAGTGCCAAGGGGTTATTAGTAGGTTGAATGAACCTTTCCATCATCATTTGGTCTCATTAGCATTGCACCTTATGTTGCTTCATGTAAGCATACAATCTTTGATCAAAGTTGGACTTTTCAAAACCTCTGTTAAGTTTGACTTCAGTTATGAATCTACTCCACTCAGGTAACATGTTGTTCACAAACTTTGAGTTAAGCTGCATCCTGGGCATGGTCATCTTGATGTTTCTCATGTCATTAATGAGCTTCGTAAACCTAACATAGTATCCTTGAATGGTTTCTCCTTTGATTTGACGGAAGTGTTCAAATTCATCGTATAATTGAGATTCCCTGTCATCCTTTGTTAACTCAGAACCTTCCAGAATCATCTTCACATTTTCCCAAATGTCTTTGGCGTCAGTATAGTGGTTGATGAGTGAGTAGATGTCTTTTGGTATACCTTGAAGTAGGATATTTGTTGCACGAATGTCAGCTTTATACCTTTCCTTTTCTTCAGCTGAAAGGTCATTAAGGACTCTAGCACGTACTGGACCTTGTTGAACTGCACCCTCAGTTCCTGCAGCAATAACATCTGAGACCGTTCCCATATGAAATGGACCTTCATTAATGGACTTCATTATATTCTCTCCATTATCCTTTCCCAGACAGTACAGACGTATACGGTTGTGCAAGATTCAAAGTTGTTCGTATCTAAGGCATTGGTGGGTGTATTAGAAACCGGCGCACTGGATACTTCTGAATTACTGAATCTTGTTTTTATGAAAATGATTGTTTTGATCATTCAATGTTTAGTGAGTATCGTTATAAAAGTGGTGAGATTAACTATTTGTTGTGTTATGGTGTATTAAGTCCAAGTCTTGAATAAATTCCAAATGTTCAAACAGTTGCTAAACTCGCCGCAGTCTTAGCAACTCGGCCGCGTGATAATAAAAGCAACCCGCCACATGGGTTTAGTGAGGCAAACCGCCGTTCGCAATTTTTAAGCAACCGCCGTCTTACAGATTCAAACCGCCGTAGCTTCTTTTAGATATTTGCTATTAAAATATTCAAACCGCTGTCAACCTGTTCAAACCGCTGCCTATTACAATAAAGCAAACCGCCGTGTGAACAACTCGCCGTGATGTTAAAACAACTCGCGCAATGCACCCGCGTGTGTTTTTTGTATATGTGTTCAGACAGGTTGGTCACCTACTAAATTAAATATCTATTACGCAAAAACCGCCGTGAAGGAAATTCTGGCACCTCCACGAAGAACAACTACTTTTATCACACAAAAACAATTATAAATCACCCTTTTGAACGATTTTGCTTGATTTCTTTTGCACAACACAGTACCACAAGGCAATAGCAACTAGAAACACCCAAACTTTAACATTTCAAACATCAAAATTGGGAGAGAAAAAAAACGAGCTAAACACCTTCAATAGTATTTTTTTCGATCTAAAACAAGCAAGAAATCGCACATACACACGATCTAATCATCCCATGAGCTCTGATACCATTTGTGGTATATCTTTTTTCTTATCACTTTTGGGTCCAATTTCTTGACTTGGGCTAGTTTCTAGAGAGAGAAAAACAAATGAGAGAGAATTTCTAGGAGGAGAAAAATGTATTTTATAAGAAAAGTAATAAAATGATAGCTTGCCTTTCCAAAGTTGGGCAAGAGCTTAGATGTTCTTACAATATATCGGGTATTAGTATCCGGTTAATTACCGAAAGTCATACTATTAACTATTAAACTACGAGCTATAATAAACAGTAAAATACACTAGGTGACCGAGTCTTTTTCTAACATCTAACAAGAAACATACATCATGTCTATGATTCTGGGACCACATAAGCAAATTATCCAACGTTCTGGATTTGCTTCTGAACCGCCTACTGTAGGATGTTCCTTGGTGAATATTCCGCCCAACTTAAACTCGGTACATGGTAATTAGAAATGGAAGGAAACAGGGTAAGCCTAAAATTCTTAGAACAAACTATATCCTTACCTGGTATCAGACTTGAGTTGTTTGATTTCAGGTATGTCCTCATCATCAAGGATCAAGGTTGAGGAAGTGTTTGACATATACAACCGGCCTGTTACGGGAGAAACATATGCAAGTGAAACTAGGGTATTGTGTCAAAGG
>BQNB010092317.1:0-18585 GCA_026074375.1 Tanacetum coccineum | reverse complement strand
TATTATATTATATATATTTTTGAGAGTGAATTTTATCAAGGGTAACTTGGTAACTTTCTTGATTACTCTCGGGATTATATTATATTTTATAGTATATTTTACGTGTGCAAAACTTGCTCAATCAATATGGTAAAGAGTACACGTCAAAAGTAGGGTCACTCGAAATGAACGGTGGTACACGGGTATGACCTAGAAGAATACCGGTTTTGATTTAGTCTCGGAAAGTTAACGTATGTGATTTGATGCATAAACGTTTATTATTCATTTTTGGTAAACATTATTTGTGTATTAAAACATTAGTGATCGGTTTTTATGAAAGGTCTTAAGTTGTAAGTAAGTATGTATATAATATTATATTAGTTATATAAATATAATATTATATTATTATTAACGTATAAATAAAATTATTATTTCTAATTTGACATTTCTAAATCGTTAAGTAATTTAGTCGAAACATTTTATGATTTATTTTTTCTAAGAAATTTCTAAGTATAAGATTTTTACAAAATTTCGGCATGACCCGTTCGTGTTTACTCATTTTTCCAAAGTCGTAGACTTTATCAAAAAAAATATTTCAAACCACAAGTTACATTTTACAAACTCAACACAATCGTTTTCCATTTAAAACAAGTCCAACGAGTCACAAAAACTCTTATTGGGCTTTTAGGCCCAATAAGCCTTTAAAACGTCAAAATACAAAATAAGTGAGTCCGATATACTAAAAAGATATCAAACAAGTTCTAGGTTCATTAAAAAGCTACCACAAGCTCTTAATAAGCCAAGACATAATAAGCCGAACCCATAAGCTTGCACACAAGCTTGGGCCGTGGCTATGGCTATGGATGACGTGGGCTTAAAGGCCCATTAAGCCTTATTTGAGCTTATGGGTTAAGTCAAATAAGCTTAATGTTTCATCCTTTTGAAAACTAGCCAAATACAAGTATATTATTTATAAGTTAAAAAAATAAATCTCAAGTAAATATTTCTTTATGTTTTCTATTTTACACGTGTACATATATACATTAAACAAGCTCCAAAATAATCAATCAAGCTCTTAAACAAGCTCACAACATAAGCCGAAAATTATAAGCTCAAAAGTACAAATGTTTTTACATAAAAATAACCACGATCACAAAACTATGATTTCCTTATGTTCCTTTTTATAAAATTCGAACCATATGCATAACCTTTTAAGGTTTACGTAGTTTCAAAATCATTCTTTTTGTAAAACAAGTTGTACAACCAATGTTTATGCATCAAGAGAAATAGGAAAGTACAAGTTATTTGAAGGTTTGAAGACTTACAAAGAAAAACGGTTTTTAAGGATGAACAAGGATCAAGAACAACCCAAACGTTGTTTATTTTATACCTGGATGATCTTAAATGATCAAACCTTCAACTTGTCTTCAAATGTAAATGATTGAAAGTGAAAAATGTATGGTTTTGTATGTGTTTGTGTTTGTGCCGTGTGTTTTAGAGAGAGAGAGAGAGCACAAGAGAAGTGTTTTTGTGTGTGTAGAAAATGAATGAGAATGAAATGAGAATGAATGATCTCATGATATAAGACAAGATACACACACACCATCACACATATGTGTGTGTGTCGGCTAGGGTACAAGAGGAGAAGGGGGACCAATTTGATCCACCTATCAAATGGTTTCTTAGTACTAGGTTGTTCCCAAAATGATGGAATGTTGTCTAGGAATGTTTATTCAAATTTTTGGCATCCTAGGAGCACATGGGTGTTTGTTCGACGCATATATGAGCCAGGGGGGACCAAAATGGTCTCCACAACTCTAGGAAAGCATAGTGCTCAAAAAACATTATTTTTAATTTCCAAAGGGGCTTGCATTGTTGATGTCAAATTATAATACTTTACTTATGTATACGTTTAATTTTTTTTAGATCACGAAAGGAACATAACGACCGTTATAAAAATCACAAAACTCTTAATATTGTCAAAACATGTTTTAAAAAACGCGGTCCAACGCCCAAAAAAATACTTTTACAACGATAGGTGTCCCGGGTTCACTCAGGAGACGATTCTCAGATAAAGCCGGTTCTGGGAAACCTCCCGGTTGTTTGGTGGGGGTTTTGGGGGTGTTTCTTTTGGTTTTTTTTGGTTTTAAACGGTAAAACAAAACAAAATAAAAAAAGTTATTTAACGAAAAACTTTTAAAAAATTTTTTAAATTATCGACATAAAATAAAACGGCCCTCCTAATAATTATTGAACGGGAATTTTCAACGGGTTGTGTCACACTGCTGCTGTCATCTTGCACTTTTGATTTTGTTCCACTGCTTTCTGTGACAACCAAATCAGCATCTACTGCTTTACCCATATTAATCTTACTCTCTTGCGTCTGCAACTGTCTTTTATTCACCCTTCTATCATACTATCTTTGATGACGTGTTCTTTCAGCAACGGACTTCTTAACATTACCCATGTGTTGGAGTAGTGTATCTTTGAAGTGTTTAACCTTGATTCCAGTGTATTCAACAAAGTACTTGTCTGTCATTTGACTGTCATAATCCAAAGTAAACAATGAATCGATGAACTTCTGAAACTGGTTGTTTTACACCCCAAAAGGCTTTGGATGCCATGGGCATCCATCTTCTTTGAAAATTCATTTCTTTGTTAAGTTGCTCTTGTAGTTTGTTGATCTACGTTGAGGAAGCATTTGTACTTCGTTGAATGTATTAACAATTCTTGACCAAAGAGTGACATGAATGGCCCGTTTGAATTCCATGTTCGATGCTGAGTTGCCTTTTTTAAGTCTTCTTATAGAAAATAACTTGAAGGTGGTGAATATGGAAAGAGGTTCGAAAAAATATGCCATGCATCTTTCTTTTGCTTTTGACATCTTGTATTTGATTGCATGTACATCTTTTGTTGCAGAATCCAAGCTGCTTTCCTTTACTGATTTGCTGGATGCAGTCTCTGAATTACTGTCTTCTTTCTCAGAACAAGTGTTTTGTATGACAACTAAATCAACTTTCAATGAATCAACATTCAATGCTGGAATTGGATTTGAATGATCTTCTTGTGTCTGCATCAACTTCTTTTGTTTCAACAATTGTGGAGTTCGTTGTTGATGAAGAATTATCTCAAGCATGTATTTCCCAATGGAATCCATGTTACAGATCATTGCATCTTGGAAGGATTGAGCATTAAATCTTGTGTATTTCTGCATACGCTCTTTGAATTCTGAATTGAAAGCATTTTCAAACGTTGTTCTGAGTTTTGTCAAAATAGTCTTGCAATCAGTCTGAGAAAGTATATCTTTGGTAAGATGTTGTTCTAGTAAATCCAAGTCTTGAGAGAATGTTCTCTTGAAGATAGGCATGGTACCAAAATCTTGTAAAGTTTCTGTAAGGAACTTGAATTGTGACTTAATTTCTCTAAGACTGTTCATGCATCCTCTTCTTGAAAGTTGTGTCTTCTCTTGAACTTTAGAAGTTGAACACGAAGAAACTGTGTCATTGTGAAGAACACTTGATGTTTGAGTTTGCAAATTGGTATTTGACATTTTGATGTTGTGAATGGATATCGGATCTTAAGTAGGTAAAGTGATTGAGTTGTTGTGGATTGAATTCAATTAACATTCACGGGATTTTACAAATCTATGGTTTAAACCAAAAAAAAGAAGCGACTTTTTCAGGATTTTACTAAATCAAGAAGAAACCGTGAATGAAAATTTGTTGTTGTTGAAGTACTTGAGATTTTATTAACGATTGATGAGCTAAAAATGATGAACAGTTACCACACTTTCAACTTAGAATGATTAACGGTTGATTAAAACAAAAACAAGTACTAACGGTGCAATTGAAATCCACGTTTAATGCTTCACGGTTGTTAAATGAAGTTGGAAGGACTAATGGTGCAGAAACGATTCACTTTTGATGACTAACGGGTTGTTTTATAAGAATAAGGACTAACGGTGCAATAACGATTCAACAAAGAGGGTTAATGAACAAAGTAAGTATGAATTGTGAATTGGTTTTAAAGTCCAGGGTCTGATTTTGCCAATTCCAATTGTAGTTAATAAGTTACACGTTTCCCTCCTGTTTCATGTCTTCTTTATTTCAAATTTTTAAATTTAGTTTAAATGAGAACGTTTATTAATCTCTTCTCGCGGAGTGGTACGGTAGTCGTCGGTAAAAAATGAATATACCACGATGATCGTTATAAGACCGCGATCGTAATGATTGTAGTTAGAAGACCCGTTATTAACCGAAGCTCAAAACCGAAAAAACCCGAAACAAACCGAAACGAACTAATACGTGTATAATTCGCCCTACTTGTTGAACGCATACTTCGCCTATGCAAAACGTATAGTTCGCCTTAATGTTGAAGTGTATACTTCGCCTATACCAAACGTATAGTTCGCTTGATTTTTTGTTGTACACTTCGCCTTAATGTAAACGTATAGTTCGCCTGATTTTCTATTGTATACTTCGCCTTAGGTGAAACGTATACTTCGCCTGTGAGACCGATGTATAAATCGCCCGACTTATGAGATTCTTGTCTTTTTGCAATACAAACAAAACAGTCGTACTATAAGCTAGAAATATGGATCTATGTTCCCTTTTAGAGTTAAACCGTGTGTAAAATAAGAAAGAGAATAAGACCATTAAAAACCAGTTATGAAAAAGAATAAGCCTCGAACAAACTTATCACAATAAGCTAGTTTAAAGCGTCAAATAAGCTTCTCAAAGAAAGGACATAAGCTGAGACCCAATAAGCTTTATATAAGCTTAAAAATCGTTCTAGTATGAAATAAGCTAAGAAAAAGTAAGATTAATAAGCTAATGCTATTTGTATATAAGAAAGTGAAAAGATTTTTGTGTTAAACAACCTTTAAACCTAAAAACTAGATAAGAAAAAATAAGAATAAAAACGTGAAAAACTTTGAAAAAGACTGTTACAAACCTTCATTAGGCACGAAAAAACGAATTGACAGTATACTAGTTATGACTTTTATAGGAAAAGATTCAAGCTTTATATTAAATAAGAAAGAAAACAAATATAAAATTAAGCTTAATAAACCGAACCAAGAAGCTTAATCTACCACAACAAAACCACGAAACCCACCTGTAGGCTCTTGATACCACATGTTATCCCAAGACTTAACCCATATCACAACAATAAGCAATAACAAATAAGCAAAAAGCTAGAAAAAGTAGAGAGAGAAACAGAAATGGAAGATTAGATTAGAGAGAAAGATGGTGAGTTACAAATGAAACAAATGCAACCAACACCCTCTCCATGTGTGGAGAGGGTTTCTTTTATACCCTTAGCCATTTACTTGGCACATAGGCTTACTTAGTGGGTCGGGCTTGGTTTAACTTGGGCTTTGAGCCCGGTACATGGACAATATTAGTTTAAATTCTAAGCCCGTTAATACCCGACTAGCCGATTACTTAACAAGACCTAATTTGACTTTATAAGACCGATAACATTCTTGTTTGACTTAATAAAATTAAGGCTAACACCTTTCCTTTAGTCTTCTCGTGACTTCCAAAGAGAATTCCATGAATTCCTCTGCAATAACTTGCATGTAATCTTCGAGTTGTGTGATCCTTTCCTCTTGGTCGAAGATGAAGTTTATTACAATCTGCTCAAATTCTTCTTGATGTGATGGCTCAGAGGGTGGTCGATACATTTTGTTGGCTGTCAACAGGAATACGCTTTCACTTTTTTCCCATTAACGAGATTGCGTCCTTCATAAGTGTATCGACTTTAAGCTCCATGATCCTAAGCAATTGCTCGATGTCAGGATTTTCGTAATTGAGGCTTACTTCATATGGGATGAGGGCATCATTCCAGCCTTCATCCTCATATTGGGCCAACCTCTCGATAGCAGCCTAGACTTCGTCTGGCCTAAGTTTTCTAAGTCTCCTGCTTGCTGCGTAGTCAATGCCCTTCCGAGTGGTGCCGTCGACATGATCGTAGAAAATTTGAATTTGAAGCCATAAGTCGAGACCATGATGAGGGACTTTTTGTAGTAAGTCCTTGAAACGAGTCCATGCTTCGGATAGAGATTCTCCATGATGTTGTTGGAACATCAGGATATCATTATGGAGTTTTACGCTCCTTCCCAGTGGAAAGAATTGAGCAAGGAATCAGGTAGTAAGATCCTCCCATGTGGTGATGGATCCTGTTGGAAGACGTTCAAGCCAATTGTTAGCTTGATCGCGAAGGGAAAATTGAAATAAACGCATGCGCGTTCTTTCCTTGTTTTCACCGTCAAGGTCAAGTGAGTCCACTAGTTTTAGGAAATCCTTGAGGTGTTGGTTTGGATCCTCGGTCCGAAGTCCGTGGAAAGAGCATCAGTTATGCACCAACCGGACGGTGTCGGATCGAAGAGATACCACGTTGTTCCCTGTGGGGAGCTCGATGTTATTACTATAGCCCTCGTGGCTAGGTTTGGAGTAGTCTCCTAGAGTGCGGATAGGATTCTCGTCTCCTATGGTGGTTGACGAGAATGGGTTACGAAACAGATATCACAAAGAACAGATAGACTACGAGAAAGCTAATATGCAGAAATTAAATCTTACTTGAAAGGATTCAAGAAAGTAGAATTAAGCTAAATTATGATCAGAACCTAACTATTCCCCACACAGCGGTGCCAAAAATTTGTTGCGGTTGTCGTAAGGGACTTCTACAAGAAGTTTTATAATTCCCTAGGCAGTGTACCTAACCGTTGTAGTGTAGTGTAGGCAAGACTCGGGGGTTGTTATTGTTCTTTAGGGGAATAGGTTGGGAAGGCTTGATCACGGTCTAACAAAATTCTAACGGGTGAGAGAATATTCTTTTTGTGTTCTTATATTTTATGAAAGCAGTAAATCATATGTTTGAGAGATTGGTTGGTTTTAGCTAATAAACTAAATATAAACTACACTACTGGTGATAACAATATAATAAAAGATTGTGTTTATTTAATCATGTATTACCTCTATTAGATTGATTCCTCCTAGTGTCGTTGCTTTGTCTCATTGTGATGATTATGGTAATTATTTCCTAAGTCATGAACGAATTAACTCTAACCGCCGTTTATTTAAATATTATGTTTAGGCATAGCACAAGTATGGTTAGTATGAAGACTATTACAAGTCCCTAAAGTATATTAAATAAATTTGAAATATATTATGAGTGGATCAACCATAAAGGGGCATGGTATTTTTTAAAGACTGTTTTACCCTGTGGTTCTCCTTTTATTCTATCATGTTTTTCTTGGGACTTTTCAATAGCGATACAGAACAAAAGCTGGTTTTCATAAGAACCTAACATGCTTAGTATCCACATGAAGCAACACCACTAATGATATTACTCTTTGTTTCTTCTCTATATTATAATATAAACACTATAGATTGTTTAGCCACAAAAAAAAAGCATGTTAAAGATAATGTTAGAACATATATGAATCACCAAAACAAGACATATTATAATGATTAATGAATAGTCTAACTTATATCTTACTTAATTAAAACATAAATTGAAGGAAGTACAATAGAGTTTTGAGGCCCTAAAATCGTCCCTAACAGCTGCTAAACGAACTAGGGTTCGTCCCTTTCTTTTACTCTAAAGTTACGCACTTAAAACCCTAAAAACGGATTTGTGTATATAGGAAAATCACTGTGACGGCGTCGCGTTTTAATCGTGACGCCGTCATGATTAGAATATTGTAGATAATGGGATGGGTCGTACATTCTGACGCCGTCTGGAGATCTTCTGACGCCATCTTGAGATGGGTTGTGATGGCGTCACGTGTAACCTGTAACGCCGTCTCCACCTTCTAAGTAGAAATTCTTGAGAGATGTTGGTGTAGGTCCGTAGTCTTGTCCGTTTCTTCTCCAAATGAGCCCAAGTCACGTGTATTTCCTCCAAATGCCTTCCAAATGCTGAATACCTGAAAAGGAACGATTAAGTTCCTATTTTGGGCATAAATGCACGATTTAGGAGGTTAAACGACCCCAAAAAGTATATAAAATGACACCTCATCATAGGGGTTGTACCTATAAATAGTTGTTAGCTTATAACCCAAAAGAGTATGATGGTAAGGGAGGTGATATAGTGTATACCCGTTGGACTGAGAAGATGGAGTCAGTTCAGGATATGAGTGGGTGTAGGGATAGTCAAAAGGTGAAGTACACTGCAGGATCATTTGTTGGTAAGGCTCTTACATGGTGGAACTCTCAGATCCACACACGAGGTCGAGAAGCCGCTATAGGTATGTCATGGGAAAATTTTAAGACTTTGACTAGGGAGGAATTTTGCCCGAGTAATGAGATGCAAAAGTTGGAAACTGAGTTATGAAATCATGCCATGGTCGGGGCTGACCATGCTGCGTATACTGATAGGTTACATGAGTTGGCTAGGTTAGTTCCTCACTTAGTTACATCTGAGAACAAAAGGATTGAGAGGTACATTTATGTCCTTGCTCCACAAATCCAAGGGATGGTGGTAGCAACAGAGCCATAGACCATCCAAAAGGATATGCAGATTGCTGGCACACTGACTGATGAAGCCCTTAGGAATGGGTCATTAAAGAACCATCAGAAGGAGAAATAGGGAGAACCGCATCAAATCAAGCTCGATTGAAAAGCATCGCTAAATTATACACAATATGCAGGTAGGCGTACCCATGATCCAAATTCTAATCATACGTTAGCCATAACACCAAGGCGACACAACGACCGTAAATAATTAAACTCAAATAAATCACTTCTATATAAATAGACGACAATCCAGAAGATGAGCATAAGATATTAAAAGAAGGTAGCTCATATACGTACGGGTATCCTTATATGATACTAGTATTGATGTTCGAGGAAGAAAATAAGAAAACAGGAAGTACGCGATAATCGGAGTGGTTAATATATAACCGACCTATATAAGGGAAATAGTATGACGTTATAAGATAGATGTAGGGGGTGAAATCATAACCAAGTGTTATATACTAATTATTAATGTAATAGCAATAGGGATGCAAAAGAGAGCATATAAGTTACCTGGGAGCAAGCGCGCGCGGATATTGAACAATGGTGAATGACTCTTAAAAATTTTCGAAAAACGAATATAGTTTAGGTTTTGAAAACGACCTAGTTCTTTATAACCAGTGCTCTGATACCACTCTGTAACACCCCCAAAATTTCAACAACGCATCAGAATACCACTTGGGGTGCTACTTCATAGTTCATACACACAAGTTACAGAAAACGACCTCAAAAGAGACGTTTAATAAAATATCACATTCGATTTAAATAAATCAGAGTAAATTCAGTTCCCAATAATTTCCTTTTTAACAAAAGTTACAAGAGTTTAAACATGACTCATTTGTATATTTAAAGATAAATGATTATCGAATGTGAAGAAAACCAAGCCTTTAAAGTTTTGATATCCGCGCATCCAAATGCTCCCAATGCTCAGCTAGCAAAATAATAACCTGAGAAAATACATGCAAAATGTCAACAATAATGTTGGTGAATTCATAGGTTTAAGTAAAAGCATTATTGAAATAATTCAATTAATATTTCAGTAAGAAAAGTAGCGTTACAACATTTCAAAGTATTATTTCTAAAATCCAAGTAGTGATTCAATAAATCAAGAAATGTTTAGTAGTGGACCACAAGGTTTAAAATCAGCCAGCGACAGTATTTCATAGTATCATTCAACATTACCGCATTGAGCTCATGACACCGAAACCTTGACAATAACATGTAATGAAATGTAATCAAACCAGTACTCGAGGTTTGTGCCCCAAAAGAAATACAGATGCTGCCAAACATCCTACGAAATACCTCAAATGTTAAATGCGTCAATGGTTGTCTAGAAACCACAGCCCAGACGAGGATTGTCAATCCTGATAGATCTATCCACAACACTCGCGTTTACCCAGCTAGTAATTAACGGTTCATGATAGAAAAGAGGACTTAATGGCAAAGGGGTACTTAGGCAATAATATGATCAGGAATAACATACAATTGAAAGCACTTATGCCCAACGTAAAACAAGTAATGTGTTCAAAACTCTCAGTTTTCATATATAGGAATTCAGTGATCTCAAATCATGTAGTAAGCAAATCAAGCTTTAGTAAATTCATGAGTAAACAAACATGTATTAAAAGTCATGTAATAATCAAGTAAAAACTTTAGTAAAATTAGTCATGTAACGCTTAAGTAGTAGAAATCAATAAATTTACTTAGTAAACGAGCATGTATTCTCACCCCGAAAACCGTTTATGAAAAACCATTGAAAGAGAAAAGGTGGGGCTATGAACTCACCGCTAGAGCAAAGAAATCAGAAGTAGATGAATCTTCAGATGATAGAAAAGTACACATAAGCACCACCTAAAAGGCGTGACGCGTCTTAGTATAATAAAAGAAGTCAATACGCAAAAATAATCACATGATCACGAGATATGTCTTCAAGATATGCACGACATTGCACAGTGACTTAACCAAAGTATTTTCATCTCTTAATTAGTATACAACCTGAGTATATATCTAATTAAACACCTACTAAGTTTTGCTTATTAACTTTTGTTTTAATAATGTGTTTTTATACTTTTTATATTTCATGAAAAGACGTAAAATTCCAGATTCTGGATTTAACCCGACTTAATGGATCCATATCTTCTAATCCTTAAAGGCAATGAATACGAGAATTTCGCCCCTGAAAAGACCTTTGAGTCTAGTTTCCAGAATGTAAGGCCTTATCATCTAATTAGTTTCCAAGCCATGGGAAATGACATTTTAGTGCATGACTACCCAAACCAGAATTATTCCAAAACTGAAACCTCTTACAGAAACGGCCATAAATCCTAAACCCTGATAGCTATTAAAGTGAATCCACTTGAAGATGTTAGGTGTATGAGTCTACTACTGATATCAACTTTCCCTTCCCACATTTAAGAGAGTTAACCTGGAGTTTAACTTGTTTTCCAAACGATGTTTCAGAATCATCTAGTTTCCGTAAAATGGCCATATCTCACTCATCCGGAGAAGATATCTCCCTATCCAATTTGACACATGTACCTTGAACTTATTTCTACAACACATAAAATAATCCAGACCTTCTCAGGCCAAAATTTTGTTGCAATTAACCCTTTTATACTGCTGGTCTGCAACAGTCCCGAGTTTTCCCACCAAACACTAATTTTAGCGTATTTCCCAAACCGTTTATCCGTAAGGGTTAAAACCACCGCTCATGTTTAAGTTAAATTTTTACCTATCATCTACAGTTTTGTATATTTATATGTTATAGTACAAATGTTTAGACTTTTCACCCAAAGAAGTCCGAGACTTGGATTTTGACTAGTTTTAGTAATTTGGCCATAACTCCCTCATCCGGAGGAGTTGATAAACCATCCAATTTGCCACTTGAAGCTTAGAACTTAATCTATCCAACCATGTAATTTAATGATAGGCTCCAGGCCAAAAATATTTAGAAAAAGCCACGTTTACCTTCTGGTCTAAAACTGCCCCTAAATTCTACTTCCAAATCAATCCAAAACTCATCCAAATCACTAATTAATCAAAAGAAACGCCAATACACATCTTATAAACATATCCAAATCATCAATAAATGATGTTCATGATCAAACCAAGATTATCATACTAGTAACATGCATGTTCATAAACTAGAAAAATCAACATATATACTCAAAGAATGATTAAACCAACATAAGGGAGTTTAAGAAAATCACTTACAACACAATGGGGTGGAACAAAGATGATAGAATACAAACCGTATGTGGGTTGTGTTCTTGGCAGCGGAATCAAACACCCCAATATACCAAACCCTAACTTTTGTTGCTTTAAATCTTACTTGTAACCACTTATTATCAAACCCTTGAAGCCTTTAATCAACTCAAAACCCTAAATACTCCAAAGTCTTCAAAAATCAAGATTTTCTAAAACACATGCATGGTGACTTTTAGTAATGGGGGATTGTTAAGGGTTAATTTATATATGATTTTGTATGAAAAGGAAGAGATTTGGTTGAGTTTTAGTGGTGATGATGGAGGTTTAATGGTTGTTTGGTTTGAACAGAGAAGAAGAGAGGGAGGGGGAGACCAATGGTTTCCTTGTGTGTGTAAGGAATGAAGAGAAAAATTTATACTGTGTTTTTAAAACATGAATAAGTGTCCTTATATAATTCTAGTTGCTAAAAATAAAATAAAAAGTGGGGCTTGTTTGGCTGGTCGACGTACAAAAAGGAAGGGGAAGGGAGTGGGCTTGGCCGAATTCATGTTATCTAGTTTATGATACTTAAGGTCCGACCCGATTAGTTATTTAACGCATCACAAGTTATTAAAATGAAATTTCGACGCGGTTTCGAATAAAAACACGAAATAAGCTGGAAAATATAAAAATAAAATAATTAAGCTCTCGAGACTAAAATACGAAGTCGTTGATTTCTTGGTCGTTAGAAACAGATAAACTTCAATTATATGATTCGCGAAAATTTTAGAATCAACGATTTGAATAAAAATCGACAAAAATGTAAAAGTAAACTCTTCAAGATTTATAAAATAATTATGAGACTGGAAATACTAGTGACCTTAAATACAGGGTTTTACATCCTCTCCTCCTTAGGAGAACTCCGTCCCGGTGCTCAATTCGCCTTAATCGTCTACGGTTTACTTATGAAGAGATGAGGAAATGCTCAGGTCCTCGTCGAGGTTTCCAACCAAAATTGAATGAAAAAAAGTCAAAGCATCAAATATAAGCAATGAACATGAGCAAACAGATTAAATGTCGTGAGAATTCTTTAAAAGGGGGGATAAAATATATGGCTCAAAGAAAAGCCATTGGAAACGAAGAATTTAACAAGTCGTCAATTCTTGGAAGCGGTTAATGGTTCATTACTATTAGCTTATCAAGTTCGCGGAGGTCGATACACATTCGGAAAAATTCATATAACAAATTACGAGTCGAAAGGAAAGTTCTATAGGCCAAAGAATTATTTTCCTTACGTACTAACGCACGCTATGTCGAATTACACAAAAGCCCACCATTCATAATTCTTCACTTACAAAAAAGACTCTCATCCATTGTAAGTAAAGAATAGAACTATGGTTCGGCGGTTTAAATTTCCTTATTCAAATGAAGAAGCATCCCAATTCATTTCAATAAGATGATTATAAATCATCCTACTTAAGTATGGCCGACACAAAACAACATATCACAACAAGATCAAATGCTACATTATGTAAAAAGGAGTGTCTCCTTGATGGCATGATTCTTTAAAATCCATAATAGTACACGAGAAGTATTAAAAAGAAGTTAGCAATCGCGTTCCAATGTCGATTGCCAAAATGTCTGTCACGAGTCGAGGTGACAAGGTAAAGTAGTACTTCCATCGAATGGAAGACTTCAAACTGATAGATTACGAAACAACATATGCGATTCAAAAGCATAAGGAGGGTGTTCAAACTCGAATTCGAATGATAAAATAACTAGAGCTGAATTGTACAAACTTCTATACGCCGAAAGTCATAATCATCAAAGGAAATAAAGTAAGGCGCTAAATGTTTTCGGAGAGATAATCGCATCGCACACAATATCTTGTAGTAAATGAACTCATTAATACTTACTAAGTGCTATACATATATGAAAAGGTAATCTATTATTACGTAACGATTTACACACATAGCTTCGGTTAGCACTGGCATAAAACCAAGCTCGATTGAAAAGCATCGCTAAATTATACACAATATGCAGGTAGGCGTACCCATGATCCAAATTCTAATCATACGTTAGCCATAACACCAAGGCGACACAGCGACCGTAAATAGTTAAACTCACACAAACCACTTCTATATAAATAGACGGCAATCCAGAAGATGAGCATAAGAGATTAAAAGAAGGTAGCTCATATACGTACGGGTATCCTTATATGATACTAGTATTGATGTTCGAGGAAGACAATAAGAAAACAGGAAGTACGCGATAATCGGAGTGGTCAATATATAACCGACCTATATAAGGGAAATAGTATGACGTTATAAGATAGATGTAGGAGGGTGAAATCATAACCAAGTATTATATATTAATTATTAATTTAATAGCAATAGGGATGCAAAAGAGAGCATATAAGTTACATGGGAGCAAGCACGCGCGGATATCGAACAATGGTGAATGACTCTAAATTTTTTTCGAAAAACGAATATAGTTTAGGTTTTGAAAACGACCTAGTTCTCTATAACCAGTGCTCTGATACCACTCTGTAACACCCCCAAAATTTCAACAACGCATCGGAATACCACTTGGGGTGCTACTTCATAGTTCATACACACAAGTTACAAAAAAACGAACTCACAAAGCCTTTAAAATAAAAAATCACATTCGATCAAAATAAATCAGAGTAAATTCAGGTCCCAATAATTTCCTTTTTAACAAAAGTTACAAGAGTTTAAACATGACTTATTTGTATATTTAAAGATAAATGATTATCGAATGCAAAGAAAACCAAGCCTTTAAAGTTTTGATATCCGCGCATCCAAATGCTCCCAATGCTCAGCTAGCAAAATAATAACCTGAGAAAATACAATGCAGAAAAGTGTCAACAAAATTTTGGTGATTTTCATAGGTTTAAATAAAAGCATTATTTGATAAAAATTCAATAATATTTCAGTAAGAAAAGTAGCGTTACAACATTTCAAAGTATTATTTCTGAAATCCAAGTAGTGATTCAATAAATCAAGAAATGTTTAGTAGTGGACCACAAGAATTAGGTAATAGTAGACTACGAACAAATTTCAGTATAGGCCAAAACATGTAATTGCACTAGAGGTCATGACACCAGAACCTTAACATGTAAGGAAATTAATAACACCCTGTGCTTCGAGGTTTGTGCCCCAAAGAAAATACAAATTCTGGCCAAACAACCCAACAAATACCGAAAAGAAAATGTTTCAATGGGTTATCTAGAAACATACACATTAACAGCTCATACGGGGATTGTCAATCCCGATAGATCTATCCACAACACTGCTTTTACCCAGCTAGTAATTACACTTCATGATAGAAAAGGGGACTTAATGGCAAAGGGTACTTAGGCAATAATATGATCAGGAATAGCATACAATTGAAAGCACTTGTGTCCAATGTAAAACAAGTAATGTGTTCAAAACTCTTAGTTTTCATATATAGGAATTCAGTGATCTCAAATCATGTAGTAATGGCAAATCAAGCGTTTTAGTAAATCATGAGTAAAAAAACTATGTAATAAAGTCACGTAGAAATGCAAGTAAAAGCCTTTATTAAATTAATCATGTAAAACGCTTAAGTAGTAGAAATCAATAAATTTGCTTAGTAAACGAGCATGTATTCTCACCCCGAAAACCGTTTATGAAAACCATTGAAAGAGAAAAGGTGGTGCTATGAACTCACCGCTAGAGCAAAGAGATCAGAAGTAGATGAATCTTTGGATGAGAAAAAAGTACGCCTAAGCACCACCTAAAAGGCGTGACGCGTCTTAGTATAATAAAAGAAGTCAATACGCAAAAATAATCACATGATCACGAGATATGTCTTCAAGATATGCACGACATTGCACAGTGACTTAACCAAAGTATTTTCATCTCTTAATTAGTATACAACCTGAGTATATATCTAATTAAACACCTACTAAGTTTTTCTTATTAACTTTTGTTTTAATAATGTGTATTTAATTATACTTTTTATATTTCATGTAAAGACGTAAAATTTCCAAGATTCTGGAGTTAACACACCACTTAATGGAGTACTAACTCCTAATGCCTTAAAAGGCTAGAATACGAGGCTTTCACCCCTGAAAAGACCTTTGAGTCTAGTTTCAAAAATGTAAGGCCTCATCATCTAATTAGTTTCCAAGCCATGAGAAATGACATTTTAGTGCCTGACTACCCAAATAAGAGTTATTCCAAAACTAAAACCTCTTACGGAAACGGCCATAAATCCTAAACCGTGATAGCTATTAAAGTGAATCCACTTGGAGATGTTAGGTGTATGAGTCTACTACTGAGATCAACCTTTCTCCCTTCCCACAATAAGAGAGTTCACCATGGAGTACTAAATAGTTTTCAAACGAGTTTCTCCAGAATCGTCTAGTTTCTGTAAAATGGCCATATCTCACTCATCCGGAGAAGATATCTCCCTATACAATTCGACACATGTACCTTGAACTTATTTCTACAACCCTTAAAATAATCCAGACCTTCTCAGGCCAAAATTTTGTTGCAATTAACCCTTTTATACTGCTGGTCTGCAACAGTCCTGAGTTTTCCACCAAACACTAATTTTGGCGTATTTACCAAACCGTTTATCCGTAAGGGTTAAAACCACCGCTCATGTTTAAGTTAAATGTTTACCTATCACCTACAGTTTTGTATATTTATATGTTATAGTACAATTTTTTAGACTTTTCACCCAAAGAAGTCCGAGACTCGAATTTTGACTAGTTTTAGTAATTTGGGTCATAACTCCTTCATCCGGAGGAGTTGATAAACCATCCAATTTTCCACATGAAGCTTAGAACTAAATCTATACAACCATGTAATTAAATGATAGGCTCCATGCCAAAAATATTTAGAAAAATCCACGTTTACCTTCTGGTCTAAAACTGCCCTTAAATTCTACTTCCAAATCAATCTAAAACTCATCGAAATCACTAATTAATCAAAAGCAACGCCAATACACATCTTATAAACATATCCCAATCATCAATAAATGATGTTCATGATCAAACCAAGATTATCATACTAGTAACATGCATGTTCATAAACTAGAAAAATCAACATATGTACTCAAAGAATGATTAAACCAACATAAGGGAGAAATTAATCAATGAAAAAGGGTTTATAAATAACTTACAACACAATAGAATGAAAGAAATTGATCAAACAAAAACCCTCTTTGTCCTCCGTGTTTAGCCGAAACCCAAACAACCTCAAAAGATCAAACCCTAACTTTTCTTGACTCCAAATCTTGTAATATCGCATGCAATTAAACCCTTGTTGCTTTAATTGTACCCAAAAATCAATGAAACCCTAGAACCCCAAAATCTTTAAAGAATTAAGAACTTGAAAAATCTTGGTGCATGGTCAATTTTGAAGGAAAATAATGATGGGGTTTTATATAGGAGTAGTGTAGAAGTGTTTTAGGATTGATTGGTGAATTTTTAATGGTGATTTAGTGGTGGTGTTGGTGGCTGCTCGAACCAAAGAAGAGAGGAAGATACAGAGATTTTTTTATCGTTGGTACTATGTGTTTTTAAAAGGAATGAAATTTTTTATATATGGAACAAAATATCTAGTTATCATCTAACTTTTATAAAAAAAAATATATTGCAGGATGTTTGTTTGGGCTTATAAACGGCCCCTCTATGAGGGTGGGCTTGGTTGGGCTTTTTGTTTGGTAATCTTTGTATCACTTTGTTTCCTGGGCCCAATAACCTATTTAATTCGTTATTTGTTGTAAAATCATGATTTTTGACACGGTTTCGGCTAAACACGAATAAAAGATGAAAAAAAACAAAAAAAAATATGACATTCGTTGATTTCTCAAACGTTAACATGGATAAATATTCAAGGCACGATTCGTAACTAGCTAAAACGATGATTTTCGATAAAACGGCTAAAAATAAAAATAATAAATTCCATAAAAATTAGAATTAGAATTTAGAGCTCGGTTTAAATATTGATCTTAAATTCAAAAATGTTACATTATCTACCCCTTAAGGGAGCGTCGTCCCGGTGCTTAATTCGTGTTATTCGCCGTATGGTTACTTGTGAAGAGATGAGGATATACTCAGGTCCTCGTCGAGGTTTCTAACAAAATTTGAATGAACAATAGTCAAAGCATCAAATATATGCAATGAACATGAGCGAACAGATTGAATGTCGTGAGAATCCGTAAAAGAAAGGATTAAATACATTACTCGAAGAAAAAGCCATTGGAACGAAGAATTTAACAAGTCGTCAATTCTTGGAAGCGGTATGTGTTCATTACTATTAGCTTATCAAGTTCGCGGAGGGCGATACACATTCAAAAAAATCCATATAACAAATTAAGAGTCGAAAGGAGTTCATAGCCCAAAGAATGATTCGTACAGACGAACGCACGCTATGTCGGATGCACATAAGCCCACTCATTCACAGTTCGTCACTTACATAAAGAGGCGTCCCAATCCATGTAAGTGAAGAATTTATGAACTTATGGTTCGGCGGTTTATAATTTCCTTATTCAAATGAAGAAGCGTCCGAATTCATTTCAATAAGATGATTACAAATCATCCTACTTAAGTATGGCCGACACAAAACAAAATATCACAACAAGATCAAATGTTACATTAAGTAAAGGGGTGTCTCCTTAGTGGCATGATTTGTAGGTCCTAATCAACAGGATCTCAATGAGCCTAGAACGACTTATAGTCCTTTGAATAAATCCAAAGATACTATGAGAGACAATAACTGTGAATACAAATATTGACGCGGAATATCAATATCTATACCAAGATGAACACAAGAACAAAATACTAAACTTGCTATTACTATTACTATTTGATTGTGAATTCTCAATCAACACACACACATAT
>BQNB010092316.1:0-26648 GCA_026074375.1 Tanacetum coccineum | reverse complement strand
CTTCTACCGGGAGCTTCAGCATTCCGTGAGCTGTTGACGGAACTGCTTGCAATTTTCTGACTCCTGGTCTTCCAATAATTCTGTTGTACGGAGATGGTGACCTCACAACCACGAAATTCATCCAAGCCAAAGCGAAGTGTTCTTCTTCTCCAATCCTTACCAGTAGTTGTATTTGCCCTGTTGGCCATATTATCTCACCACTAAATCCAATCAAAGGGGTGGTGGTTGGCACCAATTGGTTCTTGATTTCCGGTTCTGAGGCTGATCCGCCATCCACGTACATGCGGTGTATGCAATGGCCTCCTATTTCTGCTTCGATGATCATTGGACCTTCTGTTCCTTCGTCTTCATCTAGGGGTAGAAAAAGGATTTCTGTGTTAGGAGAAAAACTTTGTGTTATCTTTTCCCTAGCCACTCTTTCCCAAGGTTGGACCATTAGGATGGCTAATGCTTTGTCCTTCCCAGAGGTTTCTCCTTTCTTTGCCGCCTTAGGCTGTTCCTTTCCACTGTTCTGTTTGAGCTCATTTATTAAGTGCGACAACTTTCCCGCCTTGAGCATTTCTTCTATTTTTTTATTTAGGTGCATAAACTCATCCGTGTTATGCCCTACTTCACCATGGAACTAACAAAATTTGGTGTGATTCCGCTTCTCGACCGGAGTCGTCATTGGTAGCGGAGCTTTGAATTTCCCTTTTTCTAAAGCGAAAATTTCTTTGGGAGTTTTTGTGAGGAGCGTGAATCGATCTTGCTTCCTTTCTGGCCTCTGCTGGTTCTGGAATCCTCCTTTTTTGAAAATTTTCTTCTAGTTACCCTCTTGCTGTTTCCATGGTGGAAACGATTTCTTTCGCTCGTGATTCGAGGATGCCACTTCCCCCCTGAGGAAGGATGTGGTCACTCTCATCATTTCATCGACTGTTTTTGGGATTTTGTCATGGAGTCGTTTGATGAGTTCAGGGTTTGTGATTCCATGCACGAATCTGGAGATCCGCATGCACTCCGATGCTCCCTTAACATCCCCGCTCTCTAGTTTATACCTTCTTACAAAATCTTCTATGGATTATCCATCCCGCTGCTTGATGTTATAGAGCTCTATGGGATCTTTGATGCATTTCTTCTGTTGAAGATAGTTTTCCAGGAATGCTTTATACGGATAATCATAACTGTCTATTGATTCAGTCAGTAGGTCATCGAACCATACCCTAGCGTTTCCTGTCAGCGTAGAGTTGAACATGTGACACCAGGTCGGCATAGCCAATCGTTTTGTTTTTGCGGCTGCCTGGAAGATTTTTAAGTGATCCTCCGGATCTTCACTCCCGTCATATGTCTTAATATGGCTGGGCATTCTTGTCTTTAAGAAATCGAAGTAGCCGATTCTAGGTGTAAAAGGATCTATTTCTTCACATACACATGGCTATGACAAGTCATCCTCCTCCCTACTTGATTTCTTCTTCTTTGATCTTGATTTCCAATGCCCGCCCGCTGTCTTCACTTTCTGATAGCGCTTCTGTATATCTCGAGTAGAAGCGCTGGTTGTGGTTGTCTGAGCTTGCAGACATATTCCTTCCTCTGCTTCCCAACCTTTTGAACACGCCCCCTTCTTTCTCTCTCGAGTTTTGATTTGGCAATCTTGACCAGTCGCTTCTTATTCTTGAAAACACACTAGGGCTAGGTCTTGGGCTGCGGGAGCGCCTAGATCTGTGCCTCTTTTCGTGTTCCTTGGTACTCATCGTCCTTGACTCGGAGTATCGTGATGTTCCGGAGCATCCTTCGAAGTTAATTCGGGATTTCACTTCTTTTAGTTTTTCGTTTCTTTCTTTCTCTTTGTTAAACTTCTCGGCTATGATTGGCAGCAATTGGTTATAGTTCTTGTCACAATACTCTCGAAGGGCTGCGTCAAATGCGATCTTACCTCGATCGTGTGGAGTTGGCTCTTTTCCTCTCCCTATCGTATTCCGCACGGTAGACGTGGGCTGGCTTGGAGCGGGTTGTTCATGATTACTCACGGTGAGTATTTTTGTAGAACGCAGTTATATTCGGGTCCCACGGATGGTGCCAACTTGTTAGTACAAAAGATGTTATGGGTTGAAAAGATAGATCTGGGGTGATTATTAGGTTGGGCCAATGATGAGATCTTGTACTAAACTAAGCAATGAGATGATCTTATGCACAATTAAAGGTAAACCGTTAGTCTTATCGTGGGGACGGACCCTACGATTAGACTTTGGCGTAAGAGTAAGTAAACATGTTTGTCAGAGAATGTCAGAGTATATGTGTGTAAAATATGACCAGAAAATCATACCTTATGGGGTGTCAGAGTACCCCATTTTATAGGTAAGCCAAATATTAGGTTTTCTTAGTATTTTGCTGGGGCCTGTTGGTGGGCCGAATTGGGACCCTTGTCAGGCAAGAGTCCGCTTATAATCGTGACTTGTGGATATTGGTTTACCTAGCGGACTTCCACTGACCTGCGGAAGTGTCCTCTGGAAACCCCTCGTCCGTCTTGTTGCTTCCGGACCGTAGCTAGTTTGGCTTGGACTTAGTTTTGGTCCATTATGCTTTTCGATTGTCCTATTGGGACTGGGCCCATGTATGGCTTATGCAGTCCAGGCCCAAAGGCCTGCTATACGTGTTGTACATCATCATTCTTCAAATGGATGTTCAACCATGTTTGCTTTAAGGTTCCTAAAGAGACGAGTTAGGATCATATCATAAGGTAGAACTTTGTCTTTTCAGTCTCTAAAGAAGTACATTATCCTAATGATGAAGTAGGCAAGGTTGAAGGGTTGTGCGGTTTCTAGACCATACAACATCAAGGCAATAACTGCTTGAGTGTGGTCTCTATTTCCTATGGCGGAATAGACATTTTCCCTAATGACTAGTTCACAAGGTCTAAGGTGATTGAAGAGCTCATTGGTTTCAATTTTGTTTGGCAACTTGTGAATGGTGTTTCCCTCTTTGTCTACCTTTTCATAAACAGTTCTTCGATGGATAAGGTTTTGGATATCATCAATAGTCGGAAGACGTGAGTTGTAAGGTTCAATTTGCTCAAGGGTTTTCTTGAGTTCATCAAGACCTCATGCATCAGAGTAAATGCAAATGCCTTGG
Source organism: Tanacetum coccineum (assembly GCA_026074375.1). Classification (NCBI taxonomy): domain Eukaryota; kingdom Viridiplantae; phylum Streptophyta; class Magnoliopsida; order Asterales; family Asteraceae; genus Tanacetum; species Tanacetum coccineum. The sequence goes on along the minus strand of BQNB010092316.1, from coordinate 23,543 downwards.
TTAGGAAGATAGGTATGTTCGGAAAATTAAGCAAGGGAGATGTTGAAGTGATGATTGTTGATGATGAATTGGATTAAGAAATGGTTGTTGGAGTCTCTTTCTAGCCTAAGAGTTTTATAAAATTCATAGATAAACCTAGGACAAATTTCCTCATCTAAAGCAAGCAAGCAATCAAAACCTGTGGCGGTAAACTTAGCCACCGAGTCATCACTAAGGTCATTGTATAAGGATGGGTCAATGGTTCTCCCTACATGAACATATCTACTTTCTATAGTCTTATAGATATCCCTAAGTGCATCGGACATGTTGGGATCATTGTAAATTTTTGGAGCATAAGAACGGGTTTTCTTGTAGTCTTGTTGGTATTCGCTTGGCATTTTGGTACCTACGGGGTTTATGGTGATTTCAATGAGAAAATATCATAAATGAAATATAATATAATTTCTAAGTGTGTATATTTTTATGGACTTGATGTAGGTGTGTGGTTTGCTTGACTCAAACAAAATAAAAGTAACGATAATACTAGTAATAAGCAAACCTTAATGCACAACCTAGGTTTGATATTGCTCTAGATGAATGGAACGAAAAATGCTTATGAATTAAGCATCTCGTGTATACATTCATGAGACCTAATGCATGAAGAAAAAGTTTTTGTGTTGTATTAACAATGTAGTTAAACAACCCTTGTTTTGAAAAGTTCCTAAAAGTAAGGTTTTATTCAAAAATCATAACTTAGGGTTTTTGGCGAAAAATATTTTTTTCTAAATTGCTTCAATTATGCTTTCTAAGTATCATAATAGTTATACATTGCTATATCTTAGTTCTAATTGTGTGAAAATAATAAGAAATATTAAAACCCCCAAATTATTTAATTTAAGCAAAATCAAAACACTAGACACAAAATTAAGAAAAAAATAAGATGAAATCACTTACAATAGTAGTATTAGATTGGTGATTTGTTGATGATCTTTGTGATTAATTGCTCTAATTGCCTCTTATTATGATTTGGTTTGGAGGGTTTTTGTGTTTTGGTTCATGGGTGTGTTTGGATAATAATATAAGTGGTCCCAATTTGTTCAAAATTTGTTATTTACCCGTGTTCTGAGACTCACGGATCCACCTAAATAACATACGGATCTCCATATAGTGGATCCGTGATCCGCAGGTGTCCACAAATACAGACAGAGTTGATTTTCAAGTAAATTGAGATAAGGTGTTGTGTTTTTGGCAATTGGAATGTGTTATATTTACCATTAGGAGTATGTGATACAATTTTCGGAGTCGACGTCCAAGTTTTGAGTGAACCGTACAACTTGTCATGAATTTCTAGATGGAATTTCAATGTAGTCAATCCTACTAGGAGTGTGTTATCTTTTAGCATAAATTTGACCATTACTAATAACACAATTATTTATGAACATTTAGAATCAACAAAACATTGTCAACACAAGTGTGAGTTGCAATTCGATGATTGTTCTTTTCGTCCTTTTCAATCGATTTCATTATTTCATGTATTGACCATACATGTAGATTTCAAAAATATCTATGGTCATTTTATGGTCATTTTCTTTATCTAATAAAAATCTAATCTCGATTATGTTTACGATTGGAAGTTTTGTAATTGGAACTTGTAATGAGAATTAACATCTTTTGAATAATGATTAATTACTTCATTAAATTTCCGCTTATGGTTAATTTTGAGATGATGGAGAATCACTATCCATGATATGTTCCATCATTCCTAATCCTAATCTTAAATATTTAAATACTTCACGTTTTAAAGGCTTAGTAAATATATTTGCTATATTATCCTCGGATGCAACTTTCTCGATAGAAATATTGCCCTTTTGGACGTTATCGCGTAGAAAGTGATGATGTATTTCTATATGTTTAGTTCTAGAGTGTTGTACGGGGTTTTTACTTAAGTCGATAGCGCCTTTATAGTCGCACATAATCGGAACGTCATCGAGGCGTATGTCGTAGTCGATGAGAGCTTGTTTCATCTGTTGATAGAAATAATGCCTAAAAACATTATTAATATTTTTTTACATCTTTACGTTTTGATAATCACAAAATAAAAAACGTTCAATGTAAAATTAAACGTAAACAAGTAATTAGTAGTAAATTTTCATTTCGAAAATTATATCACTTAAAGGTATGAATAAATAAATGCTTAATGCATTTTATGATCAAAGAAAATTTTTATTCAACCTCACACTTTTATAAAATGTTATAAACTTTTTATAAACATTACAAAACATTTTCTACAATTAAAAGAAATGTTTTATTCAAAATAAACATTTTGAAATTCAAACTTTCGGACTTAAAACGGCTAGAAAGTTCCAGAAAATTCTCCCTACACAAAAGGACAAACTGGGGAGCGCCCAGTCTAGGGCGGCCCCCTTATCTTTAAGGGGACCGCCTACCTATTTAAGGGGACCGCCCATAGGTAGACGCTCCACCAAAAGTCCTATAAATATTGGACTATTCCCCACTATTTTCTCACCTTTTGCACTCGTTCTTTTTTTATCAAAAACAGCCCACACATCTCTCTAAAATCCTTTGATCATTTAATCATAAAACTTTATTTTCAAGTGATCCTAGCTCAATTCCTCAAGTGCAAGAGAAGAATACTTCCATCATCAAGTAAAGAAGTATTACTCCTTTGTGTGTTGTTGCAAACTTATTGCATCCATATCATAACTTGTAAATTATTTGTAAATCTTGTAAAGTTATGTAGTTGTTAGATCTTGGTGATTGTTGTAAGTATAGTTAGATCTTGGTGATCTTTCCTAGTAGTGATAGTTAGGTGTGAAAGTAGAAGTGAAGTAGTGAAGTAGTGTGGTGAAGAATACTAAGGCGTGAAGAAGTTTTGTAGTTGTGAAGTTGTGTTGTGAAGTCGTGAAATTAGTAAAGAAGTTGTGAAGTCGTGATAGATTAGTTCTAGCGAAGATTAGAAATCGACATCTAGCTTAGTGTCAGAAATTGATATAAGCGAAAGTTGTGTACAGTTTTCTCCGACATAAGGGAGTTTGTTGACATAGTAAAGAAAACTCTCGAGTTAGGTGCTCGAGGAGTAGAGTAGGGCGAAGAGGTGCTTCGTTTTCGAACCACTATAAATCCTCGCGTTGTGGTTTGATTGTTCTTACTCTTATCACTTGTCTTACATTAATTTCTCATACTATCCTATTAATTGTTTAGATAAGTATATTTTTCATATTGTGCAAGTGTTGAATTCACACAAAGTCGAATCTAGAATTTTTATAAACACTTTAAAACCTTAAATCAAAAAGCGGTAAACTATTCAACCCCCCTTCTAGTTTTCCACACATACCATATGAAAAGAAATATCTAATAAAATTCAATGACATTCACAAACAACATTGACTAAACCCCCACAATTAGTTTCCTTATCGTAACTCGTTAAAAAACTTTTGAAATCCCGTTTTTAGAGATGCATAATCGTCAAAAGAGGAGAAACATGCACCAAAGTATCCATAATGCCTTATTACAACACCTTATTTTATTATCAATAAAAAAAAATCTTACTCACCTTTAACATTAATGCAATTTCGTTCTCGCAAACAAATCATCAAAAACCTCTAAACGACCACCACCTTTCGAGTCACATAATCCTCTTCTCAAACCTTGAATCTTAGGTGCGAGATGTATACCAGTATTGTTAATACAAATATTCGCGTAAAAACGATATTTATATTTAATGATCTTCGAGTTTTGATAATAACAAATATAATGTCATACTACGTAAAAGTTTATGTAAACAAGTTATTTAGTCGTAAGTTTACTTGACGGCAACAAATCACTTAAGGTATGAATATGGCATTATAAAGCGTAGTTAATGATCAAAGAAATATATTTTTCCTGGCATACAAATTTAATCATTTGCATAAACCACCACTAATCGAATAATTTCAAGTAAACACATGATTAATTATTAGCTACTTATATTAATCAATAAGACAAAATAGGATTAACCATAAATGAAAATAATCTTTCCAAATCTAGAAAATCTTTCCATTTTCATGTTAAGAAATATTTTCTTTTAGAAGAATCTAATAAATCTGATTTTTAAGTACATAAAAAATATTTTGTAAAGATTTGGGGTTAATCAATAAAATACAAAATAACAGCTATCTACTACATACGGATCTACCATAACCAAAGAAGGATCCAGGATACGGCAGATCCATGGATCCGTGTAGCTGTCAGCTTGGGCTAGATTTTCAAATTCAAATTTGCCTATAAATAGGAACCAAATGTTTTCATTTGCTTCACCCTTTTCCAACTTTTCTCTTGCATATTTATTTTCTCTCATACTTTCTTTGATCATTATACTTGTTGTATAATCCATTACAAGTGATCCAATTATTCAACTTTTTAGTGAAGAACACAAAGAAGACTTCAAGCTTCAAGTGTTATTAGTTTAGTTGAGTCATCACACTTGTGATATTTATCCACATTCATCTATTTGTCTTGTGGTATCATATGTGTATGATAGGTTAGTATTTTAGGCCTTAAAATACGTAATGTGTTAGATTGGTTCTATCTCGAAGTAGAACTCGGTATTTAGCTTAGTACCGGAAAAAGTGTAAGCGACGTGTACGGTTTTCTCCGCCTAAAGGGATCTTGTTGACATAGTGAAGAAAACTCTCGAGTTGGGTACTCGGGGAGTAGAGTAGGGTGAAGAGGAGCTTCGTAGCCGAACCACTATAAATCATTGTGTCTTTGGTTTGATCTTTCCTATCTTTACTTATTTATATTCCGCATTTACTTACTTACTTATTACATCGCTATCATATACATACATGTATATCTTTTGATTTCACATAAGTAGATAATCTAAGTTTTAATTTTAAAACGGTAAAAACTATTCAACCCCCCTTCTAGTTTTCACAATTAGTATTAGAAGCCAAGGTCACCCAAGATCTTTAACGTATATTATACATTAAAGCTTGAATCGATCTATGGATTTTGATAAATATCTAGAAGGGCAATCTATGCAAAGACCACCACTTTTTGAAAGCGATTGTTTTATATATTGGAAAAATAGATTTGAAACTTATGTGAAAGCAAAAGATTTAGATCTTTGGCATATTATCATGAATGGTGATTTTCCACCGGTTGCCAAAAACAAAGTTATAGAAATAGTTCCTTTTGAAGAACAAATCGATGATCTAAAAAGAAAACTTGCTAAAAATGATGAGGCTAAAATGGTTCTTTATAATGCTTTACCTAAAAAGGAATATGAAAGAATTTTTATGTGTAAAACGGCTAAATATATTTGGCAATCGTTGTTAATCACACATCAAGGTAATAGCCAAGTAAAGGATATTAAAATTGATCTTCTTGTTCCAAAATATGAACAATTTATTATCCTTGAAGAAGAATCTATTGATAGTAGTTTTGCTAGATTTAACACTATTATTACTAGTCTTAAAGCTCTTGATGAATGTTTATCTAGCAAAAACTATGTTAAGAAGCTTCTTAGGGCTCTACATCCTAAATGGAGATAAAAAAAAAAAACAAAGGCATTGAGATTTGAAAATCGAAGATATGTCATCACTAGCTCCTAGACGAGCAATCGTCAATCCCTAAAAGTACATGAAGTAGTCATGGAAAAGGATTATGAAATCTATAGAGCCAAAAAGGAAAGAGTTAAGTCCATTTCCTTGAAAGCTAAGAAAGATTCTAGTGATGATGAAACTTTGACATCCGGAAATGATGACGAATAATATGCTATGGCCGTAAGGAACTTTCAAAAGTTCTTTAGAAGAAAGGGTAAATTTGTTAGGCAACCAAGAAAAGAAAAGAAGTCATTCCGACAAGGGATGAGAAGAAAGGGAAGAGTGACCAAAAATGCTTTAGATGCGGTGATCCAAATCATCTCATTGGCGATTGTCCAAAACCAACTCGCAACAAAGATCAAAAGGCCTTCATTGGAGGTTCTTGGAGCGATAGCAAAAATGACGCCGAAGACAAAACTAACGATGAAACTTGTCTCATGGCTCAATCGTCAAATGAGGTAACTCTTAACTCTTCTTATTATAGTGATTACGCATCTTCTCTTGATAATGATACTATGCAAATAGAATACGATAGCTTATGTGAAATTAGCCTAAAAACCATTAACAAGAATAAAACTTTGAAAACTAAAAGAGATCTTTTAGAAAAAGAAATTTTAGAATTGAACGAGAAAATTAAGAAACTTAAGAGAGGTAAAGAAATTTTGCGTGTAAGTCATGTCAAGAACTTAAATTGGAAAACGCTAAACTTAAGGAAACTCAAGTTAAGTTTGTAAAATTTGATAAAAGCGCTAATTCACTAAGAGAAATGTTAAATAATCAAAAGTCATCTAGTTGTATAATTGGTCGAGGATTTGATAGTAGTAAAGCGTCAACTAGTGGAACTTAACTTATGAGTTTGTTGGATCGTCCGCGAAAAAAGCAACGAATGGATACACCATAAAGGTGCACGGTTCTACCTTACCAGGATTCGTGAGTCGCACCGATGGTGAAAAAGTGACATAACACGTATTTAGTCCACCCATGTCTTCTGGATCCGATTTTGTTATTACTAGGAAGAAACTAATACATAATAGAATTGATGAGTCAAAGAAACCGTTTTTAAAACCATCACTTGAAAGCGGGACAGGTTATGTCAAAACCGAGTCTAGATCGAAAACACCTCCGCCTAGGAGAAATATCTCTTCTCAACCAAGATACAACACACCTCAACCTAGAAGAAACTCTAGAGAACCAATTCATCAAAATTTCTATCCTATGAATTGGAACAACCATCAAAGTCAAGGCTTTGTACATATGGGAAATTGTATCCCATTTCAATATCCCAATCAATTGCAACAAATGGGGTAGTAGAAAGAAATAATAGAACCTTACAAGAGATGTCTAGGACTATGCTTAACGAACAATCCATTCCACACAAATTTTGGTGTAATGTTGTTGATACGTCAACTTATATACTAAATAGAATATTAATTTGACCAATACTAGGAAAAAACCTTTATGAAATAGTTAGAGGAAGGAAACCCTCTTTAGAATATTTTAAAGTATTTGGAAGCAAATACTTCATTTTAAATACTAAAGACTATTTAAAAAAGTTTGACCCGAAGTCATACGAATGTGTTTTTCTAGGATATTCTCAAAATAGTAAAGCCTATATAGTATTAAATAAACATACAATGAAAGTCGAAGAATCACTCAACGTGACATTCAATGAAAGTCCTCCTCCTACCAAATTATCACCATTGGTTGATGATGATGTTGGTGAAGAAGAAGCTATTAGAAATAATACTACATTAGTAAATAATAATAATAATGACGAAGATAAGTCGATAGAAGTTGATGAAGTCGTTAACATTAAGGAGTCCAAGAATCATCCATTAGATCAAGTCATAGGAAATGTTAATACAAAGAAACCCTAAAGGTCCAGCCTAAAATCATAGTAATTTATTTTGTTTTATATCTACCATAGAACCCAAAAATGTCAATGAGGCATTAAAAGATGAAAGTTAGGTTGTAGCTATGCAAGAAGAACTAAATCAATTTATAGCTAATGATGTTTGGGATTTAGTCCCTTTACCCATGAGTCAATCCGTCATAGGAACAAAATAGGTCTTTAGAAATAAATTTGATGAAAATGGTATAGTATCTAGAAATAAGGCTAGATTAGTGGCACAAGGATATAATCAACAAGAAGGTATAGATTATGATGAAACATACGCTCCGGTAGCTAGGTTAGAGTTAATTGGAAGGGAGAGGAGGGGGGAGGAGTGAATACTTCTCTGCTATTTGCTTGTGCAACAATGAATTTTAAATTAAATCAAATGGATGTATAAAGAGTACTTTTCTAAATACGATTTATAAACAAAGAGTTTTATTTTGCTCGACCTCCGGGATTTGTATGATTTTGAAAACCAAACTATGTTTATAAACTTAAAAAGGCTTTGTATGGTCTTAAGCAAGCTCATAAGGCTTGGTATGATAGACTAAAATCATTTTTAATAAAACATGAGTACTCAATGGGAATGGTCGATAATACACTCTTCACTAAGAAATCAAAGTCGCATCTTATCATTGTTCAAATATATGTCGACGACATTATATCTAGTTCCACGAGTCAAAACTTGTGTGATGATCTTACAAAAATCATGCACGACGAGTTTGAGATGAGTATGATGGGGGAGTTGAACTTTTTCTTGGGTCTTCAAATAAAACAAATAGAAGACAGAATATTTTTTAATCAATCCAAGTATATCAAGGAGATGTTAAAGAAGTTCGGGTTGGAAGATTCCAAACCAACCAAGACGCCAATGTCAACGGAGATCAATCTCACTAAGGACAATGAAGCCGACTCCGTGGATAGCTCTAAATATCGAGGTATGTCTGGTAGTTTACTTTATTTAACCGCAAGTAGGCCCGATATTATGTTTAGTGTTTGCTTATGTGCTCGTTTCTAAGAAAATCCTAAGACTACCCACTTAGAAGCCGTTAAGCGTATATTTAGGTATGTTAGAGGAACTACACACTTAGGATTATGGTATCCGAAAGGAACCAGAATAGAAACTATAGTTTATGCCGACTCCGACCACGCGGGCGATTACGTTGATCGTAAAAGCACTAGCGGCGTTTGTACGTTCATGGGATGTTGTTTGACATCTTGGTTCACTAAGAAACAAACAGCCCTTGCTATCTCCACGACCGAAGCCGAATACGTCTTTGTCGGGAAGGCATGTCAACAAGCACTATGGATGAAACAAGCTCTCATCGACTACGACATACGCCTCGACGACGTTCCGATTATGTGCGACAATAAAGGCGCCATCGACTTAAGTAAAAACCCCGTACAACACTCTAGAACTAAACATATAGAAATCCGTCACCACTTTCTACGCGATAACGTCCAAAAGGGCAACATTTCTATCGAGAAAGTTGCATCCGAGGATAATATAGTCGATATATTTACTAAGCCTTTAAAACATGAAGTATTTAATTATTTAAGATTAGGATTAGGAATGATGAAACTTATCATGGATAGCGATTCTCCATCATCTCAAAAATAATCATAAACAAAAATTTAATGAAGTAATTAATCATTATTCAAAAGATGTTAATTCTCATTACAAGTTCCAATTACAAAACTTCCGATCATGAACATAATCGAGATTAGAATTTTACTAGATAAAGAAAATATCAATAAAATGACCATAGATATTTTCAAAATCTACATGTATGGTCAACACATGAAATTACAAAATTGATTGAAAAAGATGAAAAGAACAATCATCAAATTACAACTCACACTTGTGTTGACGATGTTTTGCTGAGTCTAAATGTTCATAAATGATTATGTTATTAGTAGTGGTCAAACTTGTGCTAAAAGTTAACACACTCCTAGTAGGATCGACTACGTTGAAATTCCATTAGGAAATTCACGACAAGTTGTACGGTTCACTCAAAACTTGGACGTCCGACTCTGAAAATTATATCACATACTCTTAATAGTAAATATAACATACTTCAATTGCCAAAAACACAACACCTTATCTTAATTTGCTTAAAAATCAACTATGTCCATATTTTTGGACACCTGCGGATCAAGGATCTACTATTAGGGAGATCCGTCCCTGTTTTGGTAGATCCGTGAGTCTCAGAACGCGAGTAAATACCAGTTTTTAAATAAATTGGGACCACAAATACTATTATCCAAACACACCCACAAACCAAAACACTCAAACCCTCCATACTAAATCATAATTATAGGCAATTGGAGCAATTAATCACAAAGATCATCAACAAATCATCAATATAAGACTACTATTGTAAGTGATTTCATCTTATTTTCTTCTTAATTTTGTGTCTAGGGTTTTGATTTTGCTTAAATTAAATAATTTAGGGATTTTGATTTTTTATATAATTTTTACACAATTAGGACTAAAATATAGCAATGTATAACTATTATAATACTTAGAAAGCATAATTGCAGTGATTCGCCGAAAAAAAAAAAAAAAAAAAAACCCCAAGTTAAAAATTTTTGAATAAAAAACTCACTTCTAGGAAACTTTTCAAAACAATGTTTTAACTAACGTTGTTAATCTACCAACACAAAAACGATTTTTCCTTCATGCTTAGGTCTCAATGATTGTATAAACGAGGTGCCTTAATAGTTCATAAGCATTTTTCATTACTTCATCTAAGAGCAATATCAAACAAAGGTTGTGCATTGAGGGTTTGCTTATTACTAACTATCTTTATTTTCTTTTGTTTGAGTTTACATCAAACTGCACATTCCACATTACAATCCATAAGCACACATTAAAACGTATACATCATTGCTATTTTTCACGTTATTAGAGTCATTATCATTTATCTATAGGTGAAATAACAACATAACTTAACCAAATGGATTACCAACGAACTAAAGCATACCTACCTAGAATTCATCGCTCAAGGAAAATGGATGAAGATCTTAGGGATTCTTACCATACTCTTGAAGAACGTCTCTTTCATGAAGGAAGATTCGTCACTCCATCCTTCATTGAAGCAAATAACATGCTTCTATTCTTTCAAGCTGTAGGCCTCGAGCCTTTTCTCACTCTTAACGAACCCATATGTCCAAGACTTGTAGTTTAATTCTATCATAGTCTTGAAGTCAAAAAAGAATTAGCAAAACGACTTAACATTTTTTTTTTTTTTTTTTTTAACAGTTAGTTTTTTTTTACCATTTTTTTTCTTTTTCTTTTTCTCAAAAAGTTTTTAAAGTAAAACTTTCCTTTTTTTTCCTCAGAATACCCTCTCGCGCTGTTTGAGTCATCGGTCTATTTTTTTTATGAATAAAACTTTAAGTTTCCTCAAACCTCGCGCTTCGCTAATCGTCCCGTTCTTTTTTTTCTCAAAAAATTTTTAAAATAAAATTTTCCTTTTTTTTTTCTCGGAATACCCTCTCGCACTGTTGGAGTCATCGGTCTGTTTTTTTATGAATATTTTTTTTTAACAGTTAGTTTTTTTGTTTACCAGTTTTTTTTCCTTTTTTTTTCTCAAAAAGTTTTTAAAATAAAATTTTACTTTTTTTTTTCACGAAATAGCCCCTCAAATATTTACAAAATACCCCTTCGCATTATGTGTTAAATTACGAAAACTACCCTCATTTTAATTTTTTTTTTATAAAATACCCCTTTCCCCACTAGCGGTCGACCGTTAGTTTTTTTTTTAGAATGCACCAAAACAGTGCTTGAAATCCGTCGTTACTTAACGACCGTTAATTTTATTTTTTTTTACAAAAATATACCTTCTAACACGTCCAACCGAAAACACCGGCTGCCAAACATCCCGCAGCGAAGCGCGGGTGTGAACCTAACTTGTTTGACAAAATAAAGTAGTGGAAGGTTGTCAGAATACCAAATCTTTTTTTAAAACCCATCAGATGAGCCTAGATTCAATTTTTGGAAAATTTTCATTACTTCATTACGAAATTCGTTTGGGCCCATTACTCTTTTGGGTCAAAACCCACATAACAAACACAACGTTTCCAGGGACCGAGCTTCAACGAATTTTTTGGGGGGTCCGAAACATAGATACAAACAAGTATAGTTGCTCGCGCGTTACTGTGGGGCGGTGGTTCTTTTATCATAGATGTGAGTTTTTTTTTAATTTGTATGGTAAGATTTTAATGTTTTATAAGCGTGGTTTGCGTGTGCTAATTTTTTAAAAGTTATGTGTTTAAATGTTGTTTTTTTGGCTATTTGGGTTTTTTTAATATAATTTTATGAGATTTTGGTAAATATGTGTTAAGCATGATTGTCCGCGCGTTGACGCGGGGCGTTAAATTTTTATTTTTTTTGTTTTTGTATTTTGTGCGGCTTTATTTTTCCGGTCTCATGTTTAATACTCTCTCCGTCCCATATTAAGTGTCCATTTTTGACTTTTTGAATTCTTTTTTCATAAACTTTGACCGTAAATATTTTTCTTTATGTTATATAATGCTTACTGAAAATTATACCAATGAAAAATACATTCGAAACTCTATCCATTCATATATTTTGCATTGAGTATCATATAACATAAGAAGAAATAATTAAGGTCAAAGTTGAAGAAAAAAGACTTTAAAAAGTCAAAAATGAACACTTAATATGAGACGGAGGGAGTAGTTTTTTTTCTATGGGCTTATGTGTTGGGCGTCATGTCGTGGGTATTTTTTTGATCTGAATAAATCAATACTTTTGTATTTTTTTTTCCTATTTTGTGCCGAGCAAAAAAAAATTAATTATTTTGTGCAATAGTTTCTTTTTTTTATATGGGCTTATGTGTTTGGTCTCATGTCGCGGATATTTTTTGACATGAGAAGAACATTAGAGAGTAAAACATTAGAGAATCTCAATCCTATTAGTAGATATATTTGTATAACTATTAGATTATTAATCGGATAAGAATCCTTTAAAGTTCATTTGAACTTTAGAGGTAAAGTTCTCTCACAAGAATAAAGAAAACTGGGTCCCACAGTAGGTTCCGATATTATTTATGTGAACTTTAGAGGATCTTTTTCCTTATTAATCTGTATTAGGCCTATTAGTATCGATGCCATTAGTCATAAGCTCATAGTCTAAAATATTCTCTTATATTTTATATATAGATTGGTTGTTATCAATAATAATTAAACAAATCAATTATTGTAACATGGTATCAGAGATTTAGGTTCAACTCACCACAAAATAGTTGTCCTCTGGTCATCGGCTATTCGTCGATGATTTGGAGAGATTCCGATATATTTACTTTCTTCGCTTTATAATTTCGTGTTTTAGTAGTTTTTTTATCCAATCAAAATAAAAAACCCTAGAAAATCTCAAAAACCTAAATCTAGCCGTCAATAAACACTTTCATATATGTTAGATTAGCCATCAATCAACAAAATCTGTGTCAACAACATTACTCTTTGATTTTACCACCGGAAAAGATTATCGTCGTTTTTAGTATTTTTGCAGATAGTTAGTCCAAAAATTTTTGAGCTCCTACGGGCAAAGAAAGGCCCAAGACGTAAGAAAAGGTCACACAAAGGAAGAAGCCGCAAGCGATAAACAACTATGCCGCTAAATACAGTTATGCTTCCGTTCCAACAAAGAACAAAGAAGGTGATAGAAGAAAATAAGAAGAAGCAACTTTTAACGTATGTTACAGTTTGTCCGTTCGAAACTCTGTCGTTCAAACTGCGTGAGAGTATTAGATGGCCAAGTTGTTCGGCCTGTGGGTTTGGGTCCATTATGTGTTAATAAAAATATTCGCGCAAAAACGATATTTATATTTAATGATCTTCATGTTTTAAATAATGAACACATATAATGTCATCCTAAACGTATAAAAAATACGTAAACAAGATTTATTTAGTCGAACGTTATGACTTGACGACAACAAATCACTTAAGGTATGAAAATACATTATATAAACATAGTTAATGCACAAAGAAAAATATTATCATTTGCATAAACCTTTTCAACCAAAAATTTAAGTTAACACATGATTAATTATAAGCTAGTTATATTAATCAGGTAAGACAAATTAGATTAACCATAAGTAGAAACAATCTTTCTGAATCTTTTCAAATCTTCCTAAATCTAGAAAACATTTCATATTGGTGATAAGAAAATATTTTGTTCCTAGGTGAAAACATTAAACAATTTATTAAGTACAAAACAATATTTTGTATAGATTTGAGGTTAATCATAAAATAACAAATGTTGTCCCAGCTCCCCCAACGGATCCACCTAATACACTAGACAAATCCAACTACGGTGGATCCGTGGGTCGCAGCTCACAACTGTCTGGGACATCATTTGAATTTCAAAGGCTTGCCTATAAATAACAACATTAAGCTTTCATTTTTAACAACTCTTGACATATATTTTTCACATACATCTTTTATCTTTTATATTCTTTAATCATTATACTTGTTACATAATCCATTACAAGTGATCAACTCATTCCACTCTTTAGCGAAGAACACTTACGAAGACGTCAAGCATCACCAGTCTAATAGCTTAGTTTGTGTCCATCACGAATTGTGATAATCATCATCTTGTATACTTGGTTGTGTCTATCATATGTGTATATGAAATATGTTAATATTTAGCCACAAATAACTAGTGGTGTTAGATTTGTTCTATCATCGAAGTTGAACTCTCCTCGCGGTATTTACTAAGTACCAAAATAAAGTGTAAAGTCGACCCGTGTACGTTTTTCTCCGCCTAAAGGGAGCTTGTTGACATAGTGAAGATAACTCTCAAGTTGGGTACTTGAGGAGTGGAGTAGGGTGAAGAGGAGCTTCTTAGCCGAACCACTATAAATCATTGTGTCATCGGTTTGATCTTTCTTATATATACTTGTGTATATCTCTTGAGTTCACATAAGTCGACAATCTAAGTTTTATTTTAAAAACGGTAAAAACTATTCAACCCCCTTCTAGTTTTCACAATTGGTATCAGGAGCCAAGGTCACCCAAGATCTTTAACGTATATTGTATATTAAAGCTCATCAATCTATGGATTTCGATAAATATCTAGAAGGGCAATCTATGCAAAGACCACCATTTTTCGAAAGCGATTGTTTTATATATTGGAAAAATAGATTTGAAACTTATGTGAAAGCAAAAGATTTAGATCTTTGGCATACTATCATGAATGGTGATTTTTCACCAGTTGCCAAAAATGAAGTTACTAAAGTTTTAGAAATAGTTCCTTTTGAAGAACAAACCGGTGATCTAAAAAGAAAACTTGCTAAAATAATGGGGCTAAAATGGTTCTTTATAATGTTTTACCTAAAAAGAAATATGAAAGAATTTTTATATGTAAAACGGCTATAGATATTTAGCAATCGTTGTTAATCACACATCAATGTAATATCCAAGTAAAGTATAATAAATTGATATTCTTGTTCAACAATATGAACCATTTACTATCCTTGAAGAAGAATCTATTACTAGTCTCAAAACACTTGATGAAGGTTTTTCTAGCAAGAACTAAGTTAGGAAGTTTCTTATGGCTCAACATCCAAAATGGAGAGCAAAGGTCACGGCAATTGAAGAATCAAAAGATTTGTTATCACTAGCTCTAGATGAGCTCATCAGTAATCTAAAAGTACATGTAGTCATGGAAGAAAATTTCAAAATTTACAAAGGCAAAAAGGAAAGGGTCAAGTCCATTTCCTTAAAAGCTAAGAAAGAGTCTAGTGATGACAAAACTTTGACATCCGGAAGTGATACGAAGAATATTCTATGGCTGTAAGAAACGAATGTTCGAACTTACAAATTGTTTATATCACATGTAATATATCAAGCGATTTTAAATATTAAAAAATATATATAGATTAAACCCCAACTTCTATAAATAAACTATATATATTTAGAAGTTTAATTACTGTGTGTGATATATGGTTAAAAAAACTAACGATTTGTAATCTTCAATGCAAAAAAACAATGAATCTTTTAAAGTTTTACACAAATACTTATGTCTATTTTCCGACAACATTTTGAGTAATTGAACTTACAGATTGACGTTATATCACATGTGATATAACATGCATATATTCTTTACTAAAATAAACAAAAAAATGTCTAAAGTATATGAAAGTGATTTCTCTCGTAATATATTGATATATATATAAATGGTTCGTCGTAATGATATATAATTTATTTTATTAAGTTCATTTGGATACCAAACTTTAATTGGATACCAATGGACTAATCTCTCTCCTCCATCTCCATTTTGATCCGATGGATGAGAATATGAGATTAAACTCAAAACCCATTTTCATCCTTTTTTTTCAAATAATAATATCTCCTAAACCGTTAATCGTTAAGCGAAAAAATATACCATCACGAGAGCATTTAATTATCTTTCCATAGATATGCACTTTGATATACTTTCGACAAACTTTTTTTTCGTTTCTTTCACCTTTTTTCGCATTTTTACATTTTTTTGTATTTTTTTCTTTTTTTTTCGTTGTTGAAACTTGCATGAGAAATCACATATGATTAAACACTAATAAAATCACATATGATATTAGTGTTAAGTCACATATGATATGTAATTCTAATGAAATCACATGTAATTCGATATCAGGATTCTAAAAGGCACGCTATGGCGGCGCTAATGATGCGTCAAGGTGCGAGGCGCGGCGTCTACATTACGAAATAGACCAAGGCATCGACTCTAGGCGTGGCGTGAGTTGAAGCGTGAAAAGGCGGGCAAAGACGTAAGGCGTGGCAGGTTTTTTTGAAGTGTTTAAAGGATGGATTTACTAAAATTTTGGATTTAAGTTTGAATTTAATAATTTTTACCACTCATATAATTATAAAAGATGATATAAATCTATAAATTTATAAATATTTTATACACCTTAAAAACGTCATGTCGTCGCGCCTCACGCTAAAGCTTGAGGCTTGGCTATGCCGCTACGCCATGCCTCACGCTTTTTTAACCTTGTTCGATATTAGTGTTAAATCACATATGATGTTAATGTTATATCACATTTGATTTTATATAAATATTCAAATTAGTGTTTAACCACATATGATTTCTTCATGCAAGTTTTTATAACAATAACGAAAAAACGTAAAAATGTAAAAAAAGAAAAATAAGTTTGTCGAAAATATATCAAAGTGTCCGTCTATAGAAAGATAATTAAATGTTGGTCGTGATGATATAAACTGTTTTGTCTAACGATTAATGGTTCATGAGTTATTTAAATTATAAAAAAATACATAAAATAATAAAATGCTTTTAATCTCAGTCATTTATTTCTTTGTAGATGAATGGTGAGGATGGGTACATGGTATCTAAAGGTATCCAAAATAACTCTCCTCAACTATAAATGGTTTCTAAGATTTTTTTTTAAACATAGGTAAAAATGATTTTTAATTTAAAAAATTGAGGTGAGGATATAAGTGGTTATTTTATTTTAATTGAAAAAAATGAATTTTTCAATCTTCATGTTTTTATGGTTTTTAAAATAAATTATCTCATGGCTAATATTAATTCATTTGATTTTTACTTTTTAATTTGTCCATTTAATCTAAAAAAAATTATTGATCTTTAACCACCTCACCCTTTAGCAGAAAAAAAAGCCAAATATATTATTTTTTTAGTGGCTAAATCGTCAAAATATGGCAAACCGATACCAATTGGTATTAAATTATTGGGAAGTGATACTCACACCACAAAAAGTGATGGGAACACCACAATATCACATCACTAATGCATATGTTACAACATTATACATGCATATTTCAAGATAAAAAAAAAGAGGGGTTGAATACGATTGATGCACACTAATGTAGTTCTAAATCACCTTTAGTTAACACATAAATTAGTTCTAAATTGTGGAAAACTAAAAAGGGGGGTTGAATAGTTTACCGCCTTTTTGTTTTAATATTTTAAATTTGTTTATAAAAACTTATATTCGACTTTTTGTGAATTCAATACTTGCACAATATGGACAATGTAAATATGTAGAAGTAATAAAGATAAGGAGTTGGAAAGATCAAACCGCAACACAAGGATTTATAGTGGTTCGGTTACGAAGCTCTTCTTCGGCCTACTCTACTCCCCGAGCACCAAACTCGAGAGTTTTCTTCACTATGTCAACAAGCTCCCTTATGGCGGAGAAAATAACCGTACAACAACGTTGCTTATATCAATTTTCGACACTAAGCAAGATTTGTCGACGTTCTAATCTTAGCTGAAACCATCTATAACAAACACAAGTTCAGACTAGTTCACGACTTCACAAACTTCACAACTAACCTTCAAAATCTTCACTACACAAATTATCTTCACACCTTTGATCACGGCTACACAATCTTCTTTCAATCTTCCCACTTAACATCTTCTTCTCGCCACATCTCACTTATATCAACCAAACTATCTAACCATATCTTAAAAGGATCACTCAAGATCAAACTATACTTACAACAATCTCTAAATCATAACAATCTTCACAATCTTAATAGTTTTCAAAAGTTTTCAAGGTTTAGGATTGGATTTGCAACAAGGATTGCAATTTATGGATTTCTGGGGTTTGTAATACGTCTTCACTAGATGATGGAAGTATGCTTCTCTCTCGCACTTTGAGGAATTGGAGCTTGGATCACTTGAAAAACAAGCTAAATGATTAAATGATCAAGGGGATTTTAGAAAGGATATGTGGGGGGCTGTTTTAAGCAGAAAGAATGAGTGCAAAAGGTGAGAAAAATGTTGGGGAATAGTTCAGTATTTATAAGACAAAAAAGAGGAGCGGGATCTATGGCCGGCCCCCTTTTAAATAGGGTGTCGGCCCCCTTAAAATTAAGGGGGCCGCCCATGTAATTAAGGGGGCGCCCCTTATTCAGACGCTCCTTTTTGTCCTATTCAGGGGAGGTGTTTACTGGACCATTTCTAGCCGTTTTAGGTCCGAAAATTTGAAATTCAAAATGTTTATTTTGAATAAAATATTTCTTTTAAATGTAAAAAATGTTTTGTGATGTTTATAAAAAAGTTTTACAACTTGTATTAAAAGTTTTCTTTGATCATAAAATGCATCAAGTTTTGTTTATTCATACCTTGGAGTGATATAAGTTTGAAATGAATATTTACTACTAAATACTTGTTTACGTTTAATTTTACGTTGAACGTTTTTATATTTTGTGATTATCAAAACGTAAAGATGTGAAAAAATATTATTAATGTTTTTAGGCATTATATTTTATCAACAATCTCTCCCTTTTTGATGATTACAAAATTTAAATATTTCAAATTGTTACAATTTATTTTTAAACAAGTATTTAGTGAATTTTATGTCATTTCTCCCCCTTTTTATAGAATCAAAAAGGCATCGTCGAGGATTGCTAGTAAAATCGACGGAATAAATGCTCCCCTTTGATGTGTGCTCCCCCTCGTTCGAGGGCACCAAGGAATCGAGCTATGGTTTCTTGGCTACAAAAACGAGTTAGAAACATACCAAATATTTTCTAAACATCTAGCAAGTAGAAAAATTTTGGCAAATGCAAGCAAACATTCAAACAAAGTATTTAGTCTTTCATTGAAGGCAATATGTGTAAACAACACACAAGAATACAAGGAAATAAGAAGACAAGTATGCTTTTAAAAGCATATTAAAAAAATCCTAAATAGCCATAGAAGGATTTTTGACTTGCTTGCGGCACAAAAGGGTTTGACGATTATTTGTAAGCATGTTATGAGATTAGATGGTTGTTAATGGAGAGTGTGGAGCGGAGGTGGTTGTGGAAGGATAGTTTCTTTGAACTTGAGGGAGGTCGAGAAGTTGGTCGATGTGAGAGATATTCAATCCAATTGATACTCTCACTCAACGCAAGGAATTGTTTGGTTGTAGATGCAACATGGGCAATACCCACTATGAGTTTCAACTTGGTCAATGTTGAGGGTGTGTGGTAGGTTTGGAGAGTATGGTGATGATGGGATGTTGTTTTGTTGTTGAGAGAGATGCATTGCTAAGAGGTTTGATAGGTCTTGTAGTTGATTGATGTCATCAACTAGGCTTTCTCTACTTGGAGATAGAGATGATGTGTGTTGAGTTTGGTTGTGTTGAGTGTGATTGTCACTTTGAGGTGGAAATTGAGTGTGGGTTTCATGTGGATTAATGGGTGAAATGGGAAGTAGAGGATGTGAAACATCTAGAGGTGATGTGGAAGTGTCCTTGATGTGAGGATTTGGTAATGTTTGATTGGGTGGTTTGTTTTCTTGAGATGGTTCATGATGAGGAGTGAGTGGTTTTGGTATTGGTGAAGTGGAATTGAGTACATTTGATGTGTTGCAAATGTTTGGTTTCTTTCTCTAAATGGGTTTCACACTCATTTTGGCTACTCTTGATGGGTTGGATGTGTGTTTGTTGGGAGATGTCATTGGTGAGGATGATTGTGATGAAGATGAATGAGGATGTATTTATAGTGAAGGGGAAAGGTTCAAATTAGAAAGTATGAGACATTCAAATGATCAATTCCATATAAAAATGTTTGTGAGTTTTTTGGGAAAAACGGTGGCTAAGTCTAGGGGGTGTGTTTTTGGTTAAAAAGGGAAGAAAGAATATTGTTTTCCATGCATGCCTAGGCCGGTCCCCTTAAAATTAAGGAGTGGCCGCCTTTATTGAATTAAGGGGGCGCCTACTGGCATTTCCCAGATTTTCAAAAAAATGATTTTTCTCAAAAATTTTGTGAGGGTTTCAGTTTGGTGGTTGATTTTCAGCAAGTCTATCCTTTTATGGCAATTAGATATTTTAGACACATTAACAATTAAGCAATCAATAAGATATAATGCATAGTTTTGGGCATACGTAGACATATAAAGATAAGGAAAGGGAAGGTGCTATAACAAGATATAATGCACAAAAGTTTACTTAGCAAGAGGATTAAAAAGATAAACCAAACTTTTTATGCAAAAACTTAGTGTGTGCTCTAAATGCAACAAATGTGACCCCCCACCCCCCACCCAGCACTCGCACGCTCTTTAATCTTCGACACTAAGAATGTAAGACTAAGAAATAATCAAATGCACCTTGATTTAATTTTGCTTCAACCAAGATTGTCAAGAAATATATATTATATTATATATTTTGACAATAAGTAAGAATGCACTTAGGATATGAAAAAAGAAATATTTTTAGCATATCTCAAAATTGTGAAATTAATTTTCAAGTATCATAGTTTGGTGAGAAAGACTTTCTTTAGAAAATATGTGTTGGGACTGATGTGTAAATGAGATATGTATTTAGTGGAGGAATTTGTAAAAGGTTTTCATTTTAGGTTTTTCAAATTTTTTTTTCGTTATTTTTGTGACAAAACAGAAGCCTTAGTAGACACAGAGAGAAGAAAAAAAAATTTGTTCAGTGGGTGGCCCCCTTAAAGTCTGGTCGGCCCCCTTAAAATTAAGGGGGGCGCCCCTTATGAATTAAGGGGGCCACCACCTGTTGAGAAATTATTTCTCAGATTTTTGACAAATAGTTCATTATTAATTTTTAGTGCTGATGAAAGCATAGTCACTTTGTTCATCCATTCTAGACTAAGCGTAAGTAGTTAATTGGTTCACGTTTAAGTGGGTTCGGTTAGAAATATCGGCTATGTTGTTATTCCGATGAGACCTTTTCTAAAGATGATATTCCTTTTGAACATTATTACGAAGGAAGTGGGTGGCGGAATTTCTGTGTTTGTTTAGTTCAGTGAGTGTGAACGGTAGATTTTAACTATATGTCTATAGCCCCTTTGTTGTCACACATTATTGGAATATTGTCTAACCTAATGTCATAGTCTAAGATATCTTGTTTCATCCATGGTGCTTGTTGACACGCCTATTCCTGGCACTAAACATATTACGCTTTCGGTTGTGAAGATAGGAAGAGCGGGTTTGTTCTTTGAAAACCTAGATGTTAAATCAACTCCCATGAATGTACAAACACCATAGTGCTTCTTACGATCAATCGTAAATCACTCGCGTATGATCCGAATCCGCATAAACTATTGTTTCTATGCCGGATCCCTTGGGATACCATAATCCCAAATGCATAGTGCCTTTAATGTATCGGAAGATACGCTTAACCGCTTCTAGGTGAGAGGTTTTGGGATCCTCTTGAAAGCGTGCACAAAGGCAAACACTAAACATGATATCGGGTCTACTTGCCGTTAAGTATAATAAACTACCTATCATGCCTCTATATTTGGTATTATCTACGGACTCACCTTCTTCGTCCCTTGTGAGTTTGGTTTCCGTAGGGAAAAAGATTCTCTCAAGTTGTGGTCAAACATGATTGATCATGTTATGTTTTTTGTGAGGAGAACTAAATAAGTGGGCCCTTGATTTTCATTAAAAGAAAAAGTTGTATACATTTAACTAATTTGATATTGGTGAACATGATGTATCATGTTTGACTCAACTTGAGAGGATTCTAATCCTTTCCGTAGACATGGGGGTTTTCATTGGCTTAGAGTCTTCTAGTCTAAATTTTTTAAGCATTTCCTTAATATATTTTGATTGATTGAAAAATATTCCATCATTTAATTGTTTTATTTGTAATCCTCAGAAATGTTTTAGTTCCCATAATACTCATTTCAAACTCATCATGCATGATTTTGGCAAAGTCATCACACATTTCTTGACAAGTTGATCCGAATATAATGTCATCAACATATATTTGGACAATAATGATGTTGGAGTTTTCATTTTTAGCTGAAAGAGAGTGTTATCTACCATTCCCATAGAATAATTATTGTTTAATAAGAAAAGGCTTTTAATCGATCGTACCAAGCTTTTGGAGCTTGTTTTGAGACCATAAAGAGCTTTCTTAAGTTTATAGACATAATTAGGTTTTGCGAAGTCAATGAATCCCGGAGGTTGTGCCACGTAAACCTCCTCATTGATAACACCGTTAAGGAATGGCCAACTCTTAATCCATTTGGTATATAACTTAAAATATTAGTGCAAAGCATAAGCATAAAGTATTCTATGGACTCTAGTCTAGCTACGGTGTTGCATATGTTCATCATAATCAATTCCTTCTTGTTGATTATAACCTTGGGCGACCAACCTAGCTTTGTTTCTAGTTACGACCCCATTTTCATCGAGTTTATTTCTATATACCCATTTTGTTCCTATAATGGTCATATCCATGGAATTTGGGACTAATACTTACCCAATTTTCATCTTTTAATGCTTCATTTATATTTTTAGGTTCTATTGTTGAAATAAAGCAAAAGAAATTACTTTTGTCTTGAGCTTGCGACCTAAGAGTTCTTTGATTTAGATTACCAATAACATTTTATAGGGGATGACTTTTAGATTCTTTAATATTTGCCATTTGATTATTTTCTAATGAAATGTCTCCAAGATCATTGCCTATGGGTTTTGTTTTACTATCCTCAATAGCTTCTTCTTCGACTAATTCATCATCTTCCAATGGTGGTGTTTTAGGTGGTGGTGGAGTTTCATCGAAAGTTACATTCAATGACTCTTCAACTTTCATTGTTTATTTATTAAGTATTATGTAAGCTTTACTATTTTGTGAATATCCTAGGAAAACACCTTTGTACGACTTGGGGTTGAACTTGGTGAGGTAATCTCTTGTATTAAGAATAAAACATTTTCTTCTTAATACTCTAAAATAGTTAAGGTTTGGTTTCCTACCTCTCAACAACTCGTATGGAGTTTTTCCTAAAATACGTCAAATAGAAACTCTATTAATTATATAAGTTGATGTATCGACAGTATTGCACCAAATTTTTTGAGGAATGGATTGTTCATTTAACATGGTTCTACTCATTTCTTGTAAAGTGCTATTTTTTCTTTCTACTACCCCATTTGATTGTGGAGTACGAGGAGCGGAAAAATTGTGAGATGCCCCATTTAAATCACAATATTTTCCAAATTGTACTTCATTATCAAATTCCCGGCCATGATCCGTTCTAATTGATATAATAGAACATCCTAATTTGTTTTGGATCATTTTGCTAAATATTTC